>JAKCOZ010001036.1:0-26572 GCA_022605955.1 Rallus limicola
GTTGGGGGGGTATGGAGGTTATTAGGGGGCTTTTCGGGGGGGTACAGGGGGGGTTGGGGGGGTATGGGGGGTATTAGGGGGCTTTTGGGGGGTACAGGGTGGTTGGGGGGGTATGGGGGGTATTAGGGGGCTTTTGGGGGGGTACAGGGGGGTTGGTGGGTATGGGGGGGTAGTAGGGGGCTTTTTGGGGGGGCGCAGGGGAGGGGTACGGGGGGGTTGGGGGGGTATGGGGGGGTATTAGGGGGCTTTTTGGGGGGGAATGGGGGGGTTGGGGGGGGTATGGGGGGGTAGTAGGGGGCTTTTTGGGGGAGCGCAGGGAGGGGAATGGGGGGGTTGGGGGCGTATGGGGGGTATTAGGGGGCTTTTTGGGGGGATACAGGGGGGTTGGGGGGGTAATGGGGGGTATTAGGGGGCTTTTTGGGGGGGGACAGGGGGGTATGGGGGGTATGGGGGGGTAGTAGGGGGCTTTTTGGGGGGGGCGCAGGGGAGGGGTACGGGGGGGTTGGGGGGGTATGGGGGGTATTAGGGGGCTATTTTGGGGGGGGAATGGGGGGGTTGGAGGGTAGTAGGGGGCTTTTGGGGGGGTACAGGGGGGTTGGGGGGGGTATTAGGGGGCTTTTGGGGGGTACAGGGGGGTATGGGGGGTATGGGGGGGTAGTAGGGGGCTTTTTGGGGGGGCACAGGGGAGGGGTACGGGGGGTTGGGGGGGTATGGGGGGTATTAGGGGGCTTTTGGGGGGGGTACAGGGGGGTTGGGGGGGTATGGGGGGTATTTGGGGGCTTTTTTTGGGGGGGTACAGGGGGGGTATGGGGGGTATGGGGGGGTAGTAGGGGGCTTTTTGGGGGAGCACAGGGGAGGGGTATGGGGGGGTTGGGGGGGTATGGGGGGTATTAGGGGGCTTTGGGGGGGTACAGGGGGGTATGGGGGGTATTAGGGGGCTTTTGGGGGGGGTACAGGGGGGTTGGGGGGGGTAGGGGGGGTATTAGGGGGCTTTTTGGGGGAGCGCAGGGGAGGGGTATGGGGGGGTTGGGGGGGTATGGGGGGGTATTAGGGGGCTTTTTGGGGGGGGTACAGGGGGGGTTGGGGGGTATGGGGGGTATTAGGGGGCTTTTTGGGGGGTACAGGGGGGGTATGGGGGGTATGGGGGGTATTAGGGGGCTTTTTGGGGGGGTACAGGGGAGGGGTACGGGGGGGTTGGGGGGGTATGGGGGGTATTAGGGGGGTATTAGGGGGCTTTTGGGGGGGTACAGGGGGGTTGGGTGGTATTAGGGGGCTTTTTTGGGGGGTACAGGGGGGTTGGGGGGGTATTAGGGGGCTTTTTGGGGGGGTACAGGGGGGTTGGGGGGTATGGGGGGTAGTAGGGGGGCTTTTTGGGGGGGAATGGGGGGGTTGGGGGGGTATGGGGGGGTAGTAGGGGGCTTTTTGGGGGAGCGCAGGGGAGGGGGTACGGGGGGGTTGGGGGGTATGTGGGGTATTAGGGGGCTTTTGGGGGGTACAGGGGGGTATTAGGGGGGTATTAGGGGGCTTTTTGGGGGGTACAGGGGGGTTGGGGGGTATGGGGAGGTAGTAGGGGGCTTTTTGGGGGGGAATGGGGGGGTTGGGGGGGTAGGGGGGGTAGTAGGGGGCTTTTTGGGGGGGTACAGGGGGGTTGGGGGGGGGTGGGGGGGTAGTAGGGGGCTTTTTGGGGGGGGTACAGGGGGGTTGGGGGGGTAGGGGGGGGTATTAGGGGGCTTTTGGAGGGTATTGGGGGGGGAACGAGGGGGTTGGGGGTGGTGGGGGGTATTAGGGGGCTTTTTGGGGGGTACCCGGGGGGGTTGGGGTCTTGGGGGTCTGGGAAGGGAAGAGGATGTCAGGGTTCAGGGGTATTGGGGGGGGGACAGGGGGTTTTGGGGGTTCAGGTGGGTGCAGAGTGGGGGGTACAGGGGGGTTTTAGGGGGGTTCAGGTGGGTGCAGGGTGGGGGGTACAGGGGGGTTTTGGGGGTTCAGGTGGGTGCAGGGTGGGGGGTACAGGGGGGTTTTGGGGGTTCAGGTGGGTGCAGGGTGGGGGTACAGGGGGGTTTGGGGGTGCAAGGGGGTGCAAGGGGTGCACAGAGTGGGGTTTGGGGGTGCAGGGGGTTTGGGGGTTCAGGTGGGTGCATGGTGGGGGTACAGGGGTGGTTTGGGGGTGCAAGGGGGTGCAAGGGGTGCGTAGAGTGGGGTTTGGAGGTGCAGGGGGTTTGGGGGTGCAGGGGGGTGCAGGGTGGGGGTACAGGGGGGTTTGGGGGTGCAAGGGGGTGCAAGGGGTGCATAGAGTGGGGTTTTGGGGGTGCAGGGGGTTTGGGGGTTCAGGGGGGTGCAGGGTGGGGGTACAGGGGGGTTTGGGGGTGCAAGGGGGTGCAAGGGGTGCATAGAGTGGGGTTTGGGGGGTGCAGGGGGTTTGGGGGCTCAGGGGGGTGCAGGGTGGGGGTACAGGGGGGTTTGGGGGTACAGGGTGGGGGTACAAGGGGGTGGCAGGGTGCAGGGGCGTGCAGGGTGGGGGTGCAGGGGGGTTTGGGGGTGAAAGGGGGTGCAGGGTGGGGGTACAGGGGGGTTTGAGGGTGCAGAGGGGTGCAAGGGGTGTGTACAGAGGGGTTTGGGGGTGCAGGGGGTTTGGGGGTGCAGGGTGGGTGTAAGGGGAGTGCAGAGGTACAGGGGGTTGCAGGGTGGGTGTACAGGGGGTTTTGGGGGTGTAGGGGGGTGCAGGGTGGGGGTACAGGGGGGTTTGGGGGTTGTAGGGGGGTGCAGGGTGGGGGTACAGGGGGGTTTGGGGGTGCAGGAGGGTGCAGGGTGGGGGTACAGGGGGTTTGGGGGTGCAGAGGGGTGCAAGGGGTGTGTACAGAGGGGTTCAGTGCTACAGGGGGTTTGGGGGTGCAGGGTGGGTGTACAGGGGGGTTTGGGGGTGTAGGGGGGTGCAGGGTGGGTGTACAGGGGGGTTTGGGGGTGCAGGGTGGGTGTGCAGGGGGGTGCAGGGTGGGTGTACAGGGGGGTTTGGGAGTGCAGGAGGGTGCAGGGTGGGGGTACAGGGGGGTTTGGGGGTGCAGGAGGGTGCAAGGGGTGCGTACAGGGGGGGTGCAGAGTTACAGGAGGTTTGGGGGTTGCAGGGGGTATGTAGAGAGGGGTGCAGGGTGGGTGTACAGTGAAGGGTGCAGGGTGGGCATATGGGGGGTGCAGGGTGGGTGTACAGGGGGGTTTGGGGGTGCAGGAGGGTGCAGGGTGGGGGTACAGGGGGGTTTGGGGGTGCAGAGGGGTGCAAGGGGTGTGTATTGAGGGGTGCAGAGGTACAGGGGGTTTGGGGGTGCAGGGTGGGTGTACAGTGGAGGGTGCAGGGTGGGCATATGGGGGGTGCAGGGTGGGTGTACAGGGGGGGTTGCAGAGTTGCAGGTGGGTGCAGGGTGGGTGTACAGGGGGGTTAGAGGGTGGATGGGGGTGCAGGGTGGGTGTACAGGGGGGTTAGGGGGTGCAAGGGGGTGCAAGGTTGGTGTACAGGGGGGTGCAGGGTGGGTATACGGGAGGGTGCAGAGGTGCAGGGTGGGTGCAGGGTGGGTGTACAGGGGGGTTGCAGAGTTGCAGGTGGGTGCAGGGTGGGTGTACAGGGGGGTTAGAGGGTGGATGGGGGTGCAGGGTGGGTGAACAGGGGGGTTAGGGGATGGATGGGGGTGCAGGGTGGGTGAACAGGGGGGTTTGGGGGTGCAAGGGCGTGCAAGGTTGGTGTACAGGGGGGTGCAGGGTGGGTATACAGGAGGGTGCAGAGGTGCAGGGTGGGTGCAGGGTGGGTGTACAGGGGGGTTGCAGCGTTGCAGGTGGGTGCAGGGTGGGTGTACAGGGGGGTTAGGGAGTGGAGGGGGGTGCAGGGTGGGTGTACAGGGGGGTTAGGGGGTGGAGGGGGGTGCAGGGTGGGTGTACAGGGGGGTGCAGGGTGGGTATACAGGAGGGTGCAGAGGTGCAGGGTGGGTGCAGGGTGGGTGTACAGGGGGGTTGCAGAGTTGCAGGTGGGTGCAGGGTGGGTGTACAGGGGGGTTAGGGGATGGATTGGGGTGCAGGGTGGGTGAACAGGGGGGTTTGGGGGTGCAAGGGCGTGCAAGGTTGGTGTACAGGGGGGTGCAGCGTGGGTATACAGGAGGGTGCAGAGGTGCAGGGTGGGTGCAGGGTGGGTGTACAGGGGGGTTGCAGCGTTGCAGGTGGGTGCAGGGTGGGTGTACAGGGGGGTTAGGGAGTGGAGGGGGGTGCAGGGTGGGTGTACAGGGGGGTTAGGGGGTGGAGGGGGGTGCAGGGTGGGTGTACAGGGGGGTGCAGGGTGGGTATACAGGAGGGTGCAGACGTGCAGGGTGGGTGCAGGGTGGGTGTACAGGGGGGTTGCAGAGTTGCAGGTGGGTGCAGGGTGGGTGTACAGGGGGGTTAGAGGGTGGATGGGGGTGCAGGGTGGGTGATCAGGGGGGTTTGGGGGTGCAAGGGGGTGCAAGGTTGGTGTACAGGGGGGTGCAGAGTGGGTATACAGGAGGGTGCAGAGGTGCAGGGTGGGTGCAGGGTGGGTGTACAGGGGGGTTGCAGAGTTGCAGGTGGGTGCAGGGTGGGTGTACAGGGGGGTTAGGGGGTGGAGGGGGGTTCGGGGGGTGCAGTGTGGGGTCCCCCACCTTGGCCATCTTGCTCTTGCTGTCAGCTGTCAGGAAGGACATGTTGTTGATCTCGTTCTGCACCACGAAGTTCTGCTCCTCACGCTTGAAGTTCTGGGGTGGGGGTGTAGGACAAGGGGGGGGGGGGGGTGTGCTGAAACCCTCACCCCCCTAAAAAAACACCCTCAAACCCCCACTGGGACCCCCCTAAATCCCCCCCCCAGCTCACAGAGGACTTGGACCAGTAGATGAAGATCTCCCCCACCATGCGGAACAGCTCCTCCGCGTCCGCGTTGGGCTCCGTCAGCCACTTGGCCCTGGGGGGGTTGGGGGGGGGGGAGGGGGACACAGAAGGTCAGGGGGGGTCACACACACCACCCATGGGACCCCCTCAGTACCAACATTAGGACCCCCTGAGCACCATCCCTAGGATGCTCTGCACACCAACCCTGGGATCACCTGGGACACCCTGGTCACCACCCCTGGGACACCCTGAGCATCACCCCTGGGACCCCCTAGCAACCACCCCTGGGACCCCCTGGTCACCACTCCTGGGATCCCCTGGTCACCACCCCTGGATCACCTGAGACCCCCTGGTCACCACCCCTGGGACCCCCTGAGCATCACCACTGGGACCCCCTGGGACCCCATGGTCACCACCCCTGGATCCCCTGGGACCCCCTGGTCACCAACCCTGGGATCCCCTGAGCATCACCACTGGGACCCCCTGGGACCCCCTGGTCACCACCCTGGGACCCCCTGGCAACCACCCCTGGGATCCCCTGGTCACCACCCCTGGGATCCCCCGGGACCCCCTGGTCACCACCCCTGGGACCCCCCAGGACCCCCTGGTCACCACCCCTGGGACCCCCCAGGACCCCCTGGTCACCACCCCTGGATCCCCTGGGACCCCCTGGTCACCACCCCTGGGACCCCCCAGGACCCCCTGGTCACCACCCCTGGATCCCCTGGGACCCCCTGGTCACCACCCTGGGACCCCCTGGCAACCACCCCTGGGATCCCCTGGTCACCACCCCTGGAACCCCTGGGACTCCCTGGTCACCACCCCTGGAACCCCCTGGGACCCCCCGGGACCCCCCTGGTCACCACCCCTGGATCCCCTGGGACCCCCCTGGTCACCACCCCTGGGACCCCCTGAGCATCACCACTGGGACCCCCTGGGACCCCATGGTCACCACCCTGGGACCCCCTGGCAACCACCCCTGGGATCCCCTGGTCACCACCCCTGGATCCCCTGGGACCCCCTGGTCACCACCCCTGGGACCCCCCAGGACCCCCTGGCCACCACCCCAGGGATCCCCCAGGACCCCCTGGTCACCACCCCTGGGACCCCCTGGTCATCACCCTGGGACCCCCTGGGACCCCCTGGTCACCACCCTGGGACCCCCTGGCAACCACCCCTGGGATCCCCTGGTCACAACCCCTGGATCCCCTGGGACTCCCTGGTCACCACCCCTGGGACACCCTGAGCATCAACCCTGGGACCCCCCTGGTCACCACCCTGGGACCCCCTGGGACCCCCCAGGACCCCTCTGGTCACCACCCTGGGCCCCCCTGGGACCCCCTGGTCACCACCCTGGGACCCCCTGGCCACCACCCCAGGGATCCCCCAGGACCCCCTGGTCACCACCCCTGGGACACCCTGAGCATCACCACTGGGACGCCCTGGTCACCACCCTGGGACCCCCTGGGACCCCCCGGGACCCCCCTGGCAACCACCCCCGGGATCCCCTGCTCACCACCCCTCTCCATACCCCCCAAACCCCCCACCCCCTTACCCCCCCCCAACCCCCCCCAACCCCCCCACCCCTCCAACACCCCCCAAACTCCCCCCACCCACCCCCCCCCTCACCGGTTGTTGTCCACGTAGCGGATGAGCAGGGGGTAGAGGGCGTAGAGGTCCCTGCAGAGGACGGCGAACTCGTCACGCACCAGCAGCTCGGCGCCCTCGGCCTCGGCCTTGGCCTCCAGCCGCAGCTGCTCCTCCTCCGCCACCACCTTGGCCGCCCGTTTCTTCAGCTTCTCCATGGTGGGGATGAAGTGGGACCTCAGCAGCTCGGGACGGGCCTTGCTCACGATGGGCTGGGCGAACACTGCAAGGGGGGGGGGGTTTGGGGGGGGAAAGGGAGGGGGGGGATGTAGGTAGGGTCATCAGAACCAGCCCTGTGGCCACCAGAACCATCTCAAGACCAGCTCGTGGTCACCAGAAGCATCTCAAGACCAACCCATGGCCACCAGAACCATCTCAAGACCAACCCATGGCCACCAGAACCATCTCAAGACCAGCCCATGGCCTCCAGAACCATCTCAAGACCATCCCATGGCCACCAGAACCATCTCAAGTCCCTCCCATGGCCACCAGAACCATCTCAAGACCATCCCATGGCCACCAGAACCATCTCAAGACCAGCCCATGGCCACCAGAACCATCTCAAGATCATACCATGGCCACCAGAACCATCTCAAGACCAGCTCGTGGCCACCAGAACCAGCCCTGTGGTCAGTAGAATCATCTCAAGACCAGCTCGTGGCCACCAGAACCAGCTCCATGGCCACCAGAACCATCTCAAGACCAGCCCATGGCCACCAGAACCATCTCAAGACCAGCCCATGGCCACCAGAACCATCTCAAGACCAGCCCATGGCCACCAGAACCATCTCAAGACCAGCCCATGGTCACTAGAACCATCTCAAGACCAGCTCGTGGCCACCAGAACCATCTCAAGACCATCCCATGGCCACCAGAACCATCTCAAGACCATCCCATGGCCATCAGAACCATCTCAAGACCAGCCCATGGCCACCAGAACCATCTCAAGACCAGCCCATGGCCACTAGAACCAGCCCCATGGCCATCAGAACCATCTCAAGACCAGCCCCATGGCCACCAGAACCATCTCAAGACCAGCTCGTGGCCACCAGAACCAGCCCTGTGGTCAGTAGAATCATCTCAAGCCCAGCTCGTGGCCACCAGAACCAGCTCCATGGCCACCAGAACCATCTCAAGACCAGCCCATGGCCACCAGAACCATCTCAAGACCAGCCCATGGCCACCAGAACCATCCCATGGCCACCAGAACCATCTCAAGACCAGCCCATGGCCACCAGAACCATCTCAAGACCAGCCCATGGCCATCAGAACCAGCCCCATGGCCACCACAACCATCTCAAGACCATCCCATGGCCTCCAGAACCATCTCAAGACCATCTCATGGCCACCAGAACCAGCCCATGGCCACCAGAACCATCTCAAGACCAGCCCATGGCCACCAGAACCATCTCAAGACCAGCCCATGGCCATCAGAACCAGCCCCATGGCCACCACAACCATCTCAAGACCATCCCATGGCCTCCAGAACCATCTCAAGACCATCTCATGGCCACCAGAACCAGCCCATGGCCACCAGAACCATCTCAAGACCAGCCCATGGCCACCAGAACCATCTCAAGACCAGCCCATGGCCACCACAACCATCTCAAGACCAGCCCATGGTCACTAGAACCATCTCAAGACCAGCCCATGGTCTCCAGAACCATCTCAAGACCATCCCATGGCCTCCAGAACCATCTCAAGACCAGCCCATGGCCATCAGAACCATCTCAAGACCAGCTCATGGCCACCAGAACCATCTCAAGACCAGCCCATGGCCACTAGAACCAGCCCCATGGCCATCAGAACCATCTCAAGACCAGCCCATGGCCACCAGAACCATCTCAAGACCAACCCATGGCCACCAGAACCATCTCAAGACCAGCTCGTGGTCACCAGAACCATCTCAAGACCAGCCCATGGCCACCAGAACCAGCCCCATGGCCACCAGAACCATCTCAAGACCAGCTCGTGGCCACCAGAACCATCTCAAGACCAGCCCATGGCCACCAGAACCAGCCCCATGGCCACCAGAACCATCTCAAGACCAGCTCGTGGCCACCAGAACCAGCCCCATGGCCACCACAACCATCTCAAGACCAGCTCGTGGCCACCAGAACCATCTCAAGACCAGCTCGTGGCCACCAGAACCAGCCCCATGGCCACCACAACCATCTCAAGACCAGCCCATGGCCACCAGAACCATCTCAAGACCAGCTCGTGGCCACCAGAACCAGCCCCATGGCCTCCAGAACCATCTCAAGACCATCCCATGGCCACCAGAACCATCTCAAGACCCTCCCATGGTCTTCAGAACCATCTCAAGACCATCCCATGGCCACCAGAACCATCTCAAGACCCTCCCATGGCCTCCAGAACCATCTCAAGACCAGCCCATGGCCATCAGAACCAGCCCCATGGCCTCCAGAACCATCTCAAG
This sequence comes from Rallus limicola, assembly GCA_022605955.1. NCBI lineage: Eukaryota > Metazoa > Chordata > Aves > Gruiformes > Rallidae > Rallus > Rallus limicola. The sequence goes on from JAKCOZ010001036.1 coordinate 8,960, forward strand.
ACCCTCCCATGGCCACCAGAACCAACCCATGGCCTCCAGAACCATCCTTGGGACCTACTCATGGCCTCCAGCACCATCCCAAGGCCACCAGAACCATCTCAAGACCATCCCAAGACCGCCAGAACCAACCCATGGCCATCAGAACCATCTCAAGACCAGCCCATGGCCTCCAGAACCATCTCAAGACCATCCCATGGCCACCAGAACCATCTCAAGACCAGCCCATGGCCTCCAGAACCATCTCAAGACCCCCCCATGGCCACCAGAACCAACCCATGGCCACCAGCACCATCTCAAGACCATCCCATGGCCACCAGAACCATCTCAAGACCAGCCCATGGCCACCAGAACCATCCTTGGGACCTACTCATGGCCTCCAGCCCCATCCCCAGCCCATCCCCCATGCCCACCTACCAGCCTCTTCATCCAGGAGGCCTCGTCGATGCCCAGGTTGTTGACCACGATGCGCAGGATGTTGCCCAGGAGGGCGTTGAGGTGGTGGCCGGTGACCGCAGTGGCCCAGCACCATCCCAAGACCAGCCCATGGCCACCAGCACCATCCCAAGGCCACCAGAACCATCCTTGGGACCAGCCCATGACCTCCAGCCCCATCCCAAGGCCACCAGAACCATCCCAAGGCCACCGGAAACATCCTTGGGACCTACTCATGGTCTCCAGAACCATCTCAAGACCAGCCCATGGCCACCAGAACCATCTCAAGTTCATCCCATGGCCACCAGAACCATCCCATGGCCACCAGAACCATCTCAAGACCAGCCCATGGCCTCCAAAACCATCCCAAGACCATCCCATGGCCACCAGAACCATCTCAAGACCATCCCATGGCCTCCAGAACCATCTCAAGACCATCCCATGGCCACCAGAACCATCTCAAGACCATCCCAAGGCCACCAGAACCATCTCAAGACCATCCCATGGCCACCACAACCATCTCAAGACCATCCCATGGCCTCCAGAACCATCTCAAGACCAGCCCATGGCCACCAGAACCATCTCAAGACCATCCCAAGGCCACCAGAACCATCTCAAGACCAGCCCATGGCCTCCAGAACCATCTCAAGACCAGCCCATGGCCTCCAGAACCATCTCAAGACCATCCCAAGGCCACCAGAACCATCTCAAGACCAGCCCATGGCCACCAGAACCATCTCAAGACCAGCCCATGGCCTCCAGAACCATCTCAAGACCAGCCCATGGCCTCCATAACCATCTCAAGACCAGCCCATGGCCACCAGAACCATCTTAAGACCATCCCATGGCCACCAGAACCATCTCAAGACCAGCCCATGGCCACCAGAACCATCTCAAGACCATCCCAAGGCCACCAGAACCATCTCAAGACCATCCCATGGCCACCAGAACCATCTCAAGACCAGCCCATGGCCTCCAGAACCATCTCAAGACCAGCCCATGGCCACCAGAACCATCTCAAGACCCTCCCATGGCCTCCAGAACCATCTCAAGACCAGCCCATGGCCTCCAGAACCATCTCAAGACCATCCCATGGCCTCCAGAACCATCTCAAGACCAGCCCATGGCCTCCAGAACCATCCTTGGGACCTACTCATGGCCTCCAGCACCATCCCAAGGCCACCAGAACCATCTCAAGACCATCCCATGGCCTCCAGAACCATCTCAAGACCAGCCCATGGCCACCAGAACCATCTCAAGACCATCCCATGGCCTCCAGAACCATCTCAAGACCAGCCCATGGCCACCAGAACCATCTCAAGACCAGCCCATGGCCATCAGAACCATCTCAAGACCAGCCCATGGCCACCAGAACCATTTCAAGACCCTCCCATGGCCACCAGAACCATCTCAAGACCAGCCCATGGCCATCAGAACCAGCCCTGTGGTCAGTAGAATCATCTCAAGACCCTCCCATGGCCACCATAACCATCTCAAGACCATCCCAAGGCCACCAGAACCATCTCAAGACCAGCCCATGGTCATCAGAACCATCTCAAGACCAGCCCATGGCCTCCAGAACCATCTCAAGACCATCCCATGGCCACCAGAACCATCTCAAGACCATCCCAAGGCCACCAGAACCATCTCAAGACCATCCCAAGGCCACCAGAACCATCTCAAGACCATCCCAAGGCCACCAGAACCATCTCAAGACCAGCCCATGGCCTCCAGAACCATCTCAAGACCATCCCATGGCCACCAGAACCATCTCAAGACCAGCCCATGGCCTCCAGAACCATCTCAAGACCCTCCCATGGCCACCAGAACCATCTCAAGACCATCCCAAGGCCACCAGAACCATCTCAAGACCAGCCCATGGCCTCCAGAACCACCTCAAGACCAACCCATGGCCACCAGAACCATCTCAAGACCAGCCCATGGTCATCAGAACCATCTCAAGACCAGCCCATGGCCACCAGAACCAGCCCTGTGGTCAGTAGAATCATCTCAAGACCAGCCCATGGCCATCAGAACCATCTCAAGACCAGCCCATGGCCACCAGAACCATCTCAAGACCAGCCCATGGTCTTCAGAACCATCTCAAGACCAGCCCATGGCCACCAGAACCATCTCAAGACCAGCCCATGGCCATCAGAACCATCTCAAGACCATCCCATGGCCTCCAGAACCATCTCAAGACCATCCCATGGCCACCAGAACCATCTCAAGACCAGCCCATGGCCTCCAGAACCATCTCAAGACCATCCCATGGCCACCAGAACCATCTCAAGACCCTCCCATGGTCTCCAGAACCATCTCAAGACCAGCCCATGGCCACCAGAACCATCTCAAGACCCTCCCATGGTCTCCAGAACCATCTCAAGACCAGCCCATGACCACCAGAACCATCTCAAGACCATCCCATGGCCACCAGAACCAACCCATGGCCACCAGAACCATCTCAAGACCATCCCATGGCCTCCAAAACCATCCCAAGACCATCCCATGGCCACCAGAACCATCCCATGGCCTCCAGAACCATCTCAAGACCATCCCATGGCCACCAGAACCATCCTTGGGACCTACTCATGGCCTCCAGCACCATCCCAAGGCCACCAGAACCATCTCAAGACCATCCCATGGCCTCCAGAACCATCCCAAGACCCTCCCATGGCCATCAGAACCATCCCATGGCCTCCAGAACCATCTCAAGACCCTCCCATGGCCTCCAAAACCATCCCAAGACCATCCCATGGCCACCAGAACCATCCCATGGCCTCCAGAACCATCTCAAGACCCTCCCATGGCCTCCAGAACCATCTCAAGACCCTCCCATGGCCACCAGAACCATCTCAAGACCAGCCCATGGCCTCCAGAACCATCTCAAGACCAGCCCATGGCCTCCAGAACCATCTCAAGACCATCCCATGGCCACCAGAACCATCCCATGGCCTCCAGAACCATCTCAAGACCATCCCATGGCCACCAGAACCATCCTTGGGACCTACTCATGGCCTCCAGCACCATCCCAAGGCCACCAGAACCATCTCAAGACCATCCCATGGCCTCCAGAACCATCCCAAGACCCTCCCATGGCCATCAGAACCATCCCATGGCCTCCAGAACCATCTCAAGACCCTCCCATGGCCTCCAAAACCATCCCAAGACCATCCCATGGCCACCAGAACCATCCCATGGCCTCCAGAACCATCTCAAGACCCTCCCATGGCCTCCAGAACCATCTCAAGACCCTCCCATGGCCACCAGAACCATCTCAAGACCAGCCCATGGCCACCAGAACCATCTCAAGACCAACCCATGGCCACCAGAACCATCTCAAGACCAGCCCATGGTCATCAGAACCATCTCAAGACCAGCCCATGGCCACCAGAACCATCTCAAGACCAGCCCATGGTCTTCAGAACCATCTCAAGACCAGCCCATGGCCACCAGAACCATCTCAAGACCAGCCCATGGCCATCAGAACCATCTCAAGACCATCCCATGGCCTCCAGAACCATCTCAAGACCATCCCATGGCCACCAGAACCATCTCAAGACCAGCCCATGGCCTCCAGAACCATCTCAAGACCATCCCATGGCCACCAGAACCATCTCAAGACCCTCCCATGGTCTCCAGAACCATCTCAAGACCAGCCCATGGCCACCAGAACCATCTCAAGACCCTCCCATGGTCTCCAGAACCATCTCAAGACCAGCCCATGACCACCAGAACCATCTCAAGACCAGCCCATGGCCACCAGAACCAACCCATGACCACCAGAACCATCTCAAGACCATCCCATGGCCACCAGAACCAACCCATGGCCACCAGAACCATCTCAAGACCATCCCATGGCCTCCAAAACCATCCCAAGACCATCCCATGGCCACCAGAACCATCCCATGGCCTCCAGAACCATCTCAAGACCATCCCATGGCCACCAGAACCATCCTTGGGACCTACTCATGGCCTCCAGCACCATCCCAAGGCCACCAGAACCATCTCAAGACCATCCCATGGCCTCCAGAACCATCCCAAGACCCTCCCATGGCCATCAGAACCATCCCATGGCCTCCAGAACCATCTCAAGACCCTCCCATGGCCTCCAAAACCATCCCAAGACCATCCCATGGCCACCAGAACCATCCCATGGCCTCCAGAACCATCTCAAGACCCTCCCATGGCCTCCAGAACCATCTCAAGACCCTCCCATGGCCACCAGAACCATCTCAAGACCATCCCATGGCCTCCAGAACCATCTCAAGACCAGCCCATGGCCTCCAGAACCATCTCAAGACCATCCCATGGCCACCAGAACCATCTCAAGACCAGCCCATGGCCACCAGAACCATCTCAAGACCCTCCCATGGTCTCCAGAACCATCTCAAGACCAGCCCATGGCCACCAGAACCATCTCAAGACCAGCCCATGGCCATCAGAACCATCTCAAGACCATCCCATGGCCTCCAGAACCATCTCAAGACCATCCCATGGCCTCCAGAACCATCTCAAGACCATCCCATGGCCACCAGAACCATCTCAAGACCCTCCCATGGTCTCCAGAACCATCTCAAGACCAGCCCATGGCCACCAGAACCATCTCAAGACCCTCCCATGGTCTCCAGAACCATCTCAAGACCAGCCCATGACCACCAGAACCATCTCAAGACCATCCCATGGCCACCAGAACCAACCCATGGCCACCAGAACCATCTCAAGACCATCCCATGGCCTCCAAAACCATCCCAAGACCATCCCATGGCCACCAGAACCATCCCATGGCCTCCAGAACCATCTCAAGACCATCCCATGGCCACCAGAACCATCCTTGGGACCTACTCATGGCCTCCAGCACCATCCCAAGGCCACCAGAACCATCTCAAGACCATCCCATGGCCTCCAGAACCATCCCAAGACCCTCCCATGGCCATCAGAACCATCCCATGGCCTCCAGAACCATCTCAAGACCCTCCCATGGCCTCCAAAACCATCCCAAGACCATCCCATGGCCACCAGAACCATCCCATGGCCTCCAGAACCATCTCAAGACCCTCCCATGGCCTCCAGAACCATCTCAAGACCCTCCCATGGCCACCAGAACCATCTCAAGACCAGCCCATGGCCACCAGAACCATCTCAAGACCAACCCATGGCCACCAGAACCATCTCAAGACCATCCCATGGCCACCAGAACCATCTCAAGACCAGCCCATGGCCACCAGAACCATCTCAAGACCAACCCATGGCCACCAGAACCATCTCAAGACCATCCCATGGTCTTCAGAACCATCTCAAGACCAGCCCATGGCCACCAGAACCATCTCAAGACCAGCCCATGGCCTCCAGAACCATCTCAAGACCATCCCATGGCCACCAGAACCATCTCAAGACCATCCATGGCCTCCAGAACCATCTCAAGACCATCCCATGGCCACCAGAACCATCTCAAGACCATCCCATGGCCTCCAGAACCATCTCAAGACCATCCCATGGCCACCAGAACCATCTCAAGACCATCCCATGGCCACCAGAACCAACCCATGGCCACCAGAACCATCTCAAGACCAGCCCATGGCCACCAGAACCATCTCAAGACCATCCCATGGCCACCAGAACCATCTCAAGACCCTCCCATGGCCACCAGAACCATCTCAAGACCCTCCCATGGCCACCAGAACCATCTCAAGACCCTCCCATGGCCACCAGAACCATCTCAAGACCATCCCATGGCCACCAGAACCAACCCATGGCCACCAGAACCATCTCAAGACCATCCCATGGCCTCCAGAACCATCTCAAGACCATCCCATGGCCTCCAGAACCATCTCAAGACCCTCCCAAGGCCACCAGAACCATCTCAAGACCAGCCCATGGCCACCAGAACCATCTCAAGACCATCCCATGGCCACCAGAACCAACCCATGGCCACCAGAACCATCTCAAGACCATCCCATGGCCATCAGAACCATCTCAAGACCAGCCCATGGCCTCCAGAACCATCTCAAGACCCTCCCATGGCCATCAGAACCATCTCAAGACCAGCCCATGGCCTCCAGAACCATCTCAAGACCATCCCATGGCCATCAGAACCATCTCAAGACCAGCCCATGGCCACCAGAACCATCTCAAGACCATCCCATGGTCTTCAGAACCATCTCAAGACCAGCCCATGGCCACCAGAACCATCTCAAGACCAGCCCATGGCCACCAGAACCATCTCAAGACCATCCCATGGCCACCAGAACCAGCCCATGGCCACCAGAACCATCTCAAGACTAGCCCATGGCCATCAGAACCATCTCAAGACCAGCCCATGGCCACCAGAACCATCTCAAGACCAGCCCTGTGGCCATCAGAACCATCTCAAGACCATCCCATGGTCTTCAGAACCATCTCAAGACCAACCCATGGCCACCAGAACCATCTCAAGACCAGCCCATGGCCTCCAGAACCATCTCAAGACCAGCCCATGGCCTCCAGAACCATCTCAAGACCAGCCCATGGCCTCCAGAACCATCTCAAGACCAGCCCATGGCCACCAGAACCATCCCATGGCCTCCAGAACCATCCCATGGCCTCCAGAACCATCTCAAGACCATCCCATGGCCACCAGAACCAACCCATGGCCTCCAGAACCATCTCAAGACCATCCCATGGCCACCAGAACCAACCCATGGCCTCCAGAACCATCTCAAGACCCTCTCATGGCCATCAGCCCCATCCTTGGGACCTACTGATGGTCTCCAGAACCATCTCAAGACCATCCTATGGCCTCCAGAACCATCCCAAGGCCACCAGAACCATCTCAAGACCAGCCCATGGCCACCAGAACCATCCCATGGCCACCAGAACCATCCCATGGCCACCAGAACCATCCTTGGGACCTACTCATGGCCTCCAGCCCCATCCCCAGCCCATCCCCCATGCCCACCTGCCAGCCTCTTCATCCAGGAGGCCTCGTCGATGCCCAGGTTGTTGACCACGATGCGCAGGATGTTGCCCAGGAGGGCGTTGAGGTGGTGGCCGGTGACCGCGGTGGCCCAGCACCATCCCAAGACCAGCCCATGGCCACCAGCACCATCCCAAGGCCACCAGAACCATCCTTGGGACCAGCCCATGACCTCCAGCCCCATCCCAAGGCCACCAGCACCATCCCAAGGCCACCAGAACCATCCTTGGGACCAGCCCATGACCTCCAGCCCCATCCCAAGGCCACCAGAACCATCCCAAGGCCACCGGAAACATCCTTGGGACCTACTCATGGTCTCCAGAACCATCTCAAGACCAGCCCATGGCCATCAGAACCATCTCAAGACCAGCCCATGGCCACCAGAACCATCTCAAGTTCATCCCATGGCCACCAGAACCATCCCATGGCCACCAGAACCATCTCAAGACCAGCCCATGGCCTCCAAAACCATCCCAAGACCATCCCATGGCCACCAGAACCATCTCAAGACCATCCCATGGCCTCCAGAACCATCTCAAGACCATCCCATGGCCACCAGAACCATCTCAAGACCATCCCAAGGCCACCAGAACCATCTCAAGACCATCCCATGGCCACCACAACCATCTCAAGACCATCCCATGGCCTCCAGAACCATCTCAAGACCAGCCCATGGCCACCAGAACCATCTCAAGACCAGCCCATGGCCTCCAGAACCATCTCAAGACCATCCCATGGCCTCCAGAACCATCTCAAGACCAGCCCATGGCCTCCAGAACCATCTCAAGACCATCCCATGGCCTCCAGAACCATCTCAAGACCATCCCATGGCCTCCAGAACCATCTCAAGACCCTCCCATGGCCACCAGAACCATCTCAAGACCAGCCCATGGCCTCCAGAACCATCTCAAGACCCTCCCATGGCCACCAGAACCATCTCAAGACCATCCCATGGCCTCCAGAACCATCTCAAGACCCTCCCATGGCCTCCAGAACCATCTCAAGACCAGCCCATGGCCTCCAGAACCATCTCAAGACCAGCCCATGGCCACCAGAACCATCTCAAGACCAGCCCATGGCCACCAGAACCATCCTATGGCCACCAGAACCATCCTTGGGACCTACTCATGGTCTCCAGAACCATCTCAAGACCCTCCCATGGCCACCAGCCCCATGCCCAGCCCATCCCCCATGCCCACCTGCCAGCCTCTTCATCCAGGAGGCCTCGTCGATGCCCAGGTTGTTGACCACGATGCGCAGGATGTTGCCCAGGAGGGCGTTGAGGTGGTGGCCGGTGACCGCGGTGGCCCATGGTCCCGGGGTGTGGCTGTCAGGTCCCCTGTCCCACCAGCGGGGCAGGTAGTTGCAGAGCATGGGCAGCGTCACCTCGATGACGTGGGGCATCTCGGTGTAGCGGGCGCCCGACTCCGCCAGCGCCCCGATGTCACCCATCAGCTGCTCCAGGGTGGGGATGTCCGGGCACATCTCCTCCACCCGGCTGGGAAGGCCCAGGACTGGGGGGGGACACAGGGCACCCATGGGTGGGGGGCACCTTGGGGTTGAGGGACACCCAGAAGCCTGGGGACAGGGGGGGACAGGGCACCCATGGGTGGGGGGATGTCGGGGCACATCTCCTCCACCCGGCTGGGCAGGCCCAGGACTGGGGGGGGGACACAGGGCACCCATGGGTGGGGGGCACCTTGGGGTCATGGGTGGGGACAGGGGGGGACAGGGGGGGACAGGGCACCCATGGGTGGGGGGCACCCAGAAGTTGGGGGACACGTCATGGTTGAGGGACACGTCATGGTTGGGGGGCACCTTGGGGTTAAGGGACACCCAGAAGCCTGGGGACAGGGGGGGGACAGGGCACCCATGGGTGGGGGGCACCTTGTGGTCATGGGTGGGGACAGGGGGGACAGGGGGGGACAGGGCACCCATGGGTGGGGGGCACCTCTGGGTCATGGGTGGGGGGCACCGAGAAGTTGGGGATAGGGGGACAGGGCACCCATGGGTGGGGGGCACCTTGGGGTCATGGGTGGGGGGCACCCAGAAGCCTGGGGACAGGGGGACAGGGGGACAGGGCACCCATGGGTGGGGGGCACCTTGGGGTCATGGTTGGGGTCATGGTTGGGGACAGGGGGGGACAGGGCACCCATGGGTGGGGGGATATCCAGGCACATCTCCTCCACACGGCTGGGAAGGCCCAGGACTGGGGGGGACAGGGCACCCATGGGTGGGGGGCACCTCGGGGTCATGGGTGGGGACAGGGGGGGACAGGGGGGACAGGGGGGGACAGGGCACCCATGGGTGGGGGATGTCCGGGCACGTCTCCTCCACCCGGCTGGGAAGGCCCAGGACTGGGGGGAACACAGGGCACCCATGGGTGGGGGGCACCTTGGGGTCATGGTTGGGGACGGGGGGGACAGGGGGGACAGGGCACCCATGGGTGGGGGGCACCTTGGGGTCATGGTTGGGGTCATGGTTGGGGACAGGGGGGGACAGGGCACCCATGGGTGGGGGGCACCTTGGGGTCATGGTTGGGGACAGGGGGGACAGGGGGGGGGACGGGGGGGACAGGGCACCCATGGGTGGGGGGATGTCCGGGCACATCTCCTCCACGCGGCTGGGCAGGCCCAGACTGGGACAAGGGGGGGGACAGGGCACCCATGGGTGGGGGGCACCCCATGATTGGGGACGGGGGGGACAGGGGGGACAGGGCACCCATGGGTGGGGGGGCACCTTGGGGTCATGGTTGGGTTCATGGTTGGGGACAGGGGGGGACAGGGCACCCATGGGTGGGGGGATGTCGGGGCACATCTCCTCCACGCGGCTGGGAAGGCCCAGGACTGGGGGGGACACAGGGCACCCATGGGTGGGGGGCACCCAGAAGTTGGGGGACACCTCGTGGTTGAGGGACATGAGGACAGTTGGGGGCACCCATGGGTGGGGGGCTCCCAGAAGCTGGGGACACGTCGTGGTTGAGGGACACCTTGAGGTTGAGGGACACCCAGAAGCCTGGGGACAGGGGGGGGACAGGGCACCCATGGGTGGGGGGCACCTTGGGGTCATGGGTGGGGGGCACCGAGAAGTTGGGGATAGGGGGACAGGGCACCCATGGGTGGGGGGCACCTTGGGGTCGTGGGTGGGGACAGGGGGGGACAGGGGGGGGACAGGGGGGACAGGGCACCCATGGGTGGGGGGCACCTTGGGGTCATGGGTGGGGGGGCACCCAGAAGCCTGGGGACAGGGGGACAGGGGGACAGGGCACCCATGGGTGGGGGGCACCTCTGGGTCATGGTTGGGGACGGGGGAGACGAGGGCACCCATGGGTGGGGGATGTCGGGGCACATCTCCTCCACACGGCTGGGAAGGCCCAGGACTGGGGGGGGACAAAGCACCCATGGGTGGGGGGCACCTCTGGGTCATGGGTGGGGGGCACCGAGAAGTTGGGGATAGGGGGACAGGGCACCCATGGGTGGGGGGCACCTTGGGGTCATGGTTGGGTGGCACCCAGAAGTTGGGGGACACGTCAATGGTTGGGGGGCACCTTGGGGTTGAGGGACACCCAGAATCCTGGGGACAGGGGGGGACAGGGCACCCATGGGTGGGGGGCACCTTGTGGTCATGGGTGGGGGGGCACAGAGAAGTTGGGGACACTCCTGGTTGAGGGACATGAGACAGTTGGGGGGCACCCATGGGTGGGGGGGCACCTTGGGGTCATGGGTGGGGACAGGGGGGACAGGGGGGGACAGGGGGGATAGGGCACCCATGGGTGGGGGGTGTCGGGGCACATCTCCTCCACACGGCTGGGCAGCCCAGGACTGGGACAAGGGGGGGACAGGGCACCCATGGGTGGGGGGCACCTTGGGGTGATGGGTGGGGGGCACACAGAAGTTGGGGACACCTCATGGTTGAGGGACACGTCATGGTTGGGGGGCACCTTGGGGTTGAGGGACACCCAGAAGCCTGGGGACAGGGGGGACAGGGCACCCATGGGTGGGGGGCACCTTGGGGTGATGGGTGGGGACAGGGGGGGGACAGGGGGGACAGGGCACCCATGGGTGGGGGGATGTCCGGGCACATCTCCTCCACCCGGCTGGGAAGGCCCAGGACTGGGGGGGGGACACAGGGCACCCATGGGTAGGGGGCACCTCTGGGTCATGGGTGGGGGGCACCGAGAAGTTGGGGATAGGGGGACAGGGCACCCATGGGTGGGGGGCACCTCTGGGTCATGGTTGGGGACAGGGGGGGGACAGGGCACCCATGGGTGGGGGGATGTCCGGGCACATCTCCCTCTACACGGCTAGGAAGGCCAGGACTGGGGGGGACAGGGCACCCATGGGTGGGGGGGCACCTTGGGTGATGGGTGGGGGGCACCCAGAAGCCTGGGGACAGGGGGACACAGGGGGACACAGGCAGGGCACCCATGGGTGGGGGGCACCCAGAAGTTGGGGACACCTCGTGGTTGAGGGACACCTTGAGGTTGAGGGACACCCAGAAGCCTGGGGACAGGGGGACAAGGGGGGACAGAGGGGGACAGGGCACCCATGGGTGGGGGGGCACCTTGGGGTCATGGTTGGGGACAGGGGGGACAGGGGGGACAGGGCACCCATGGGTGGGGGATGTCGGGGCACATCTCCTCCACACGGCTGGGAAGGCCCAGGACTGGGGGGGGGACACAGGGCACCCATGGGTGGGGGGCACCTTGGAGTCATGGGTGGGGGACACCAGAAGCCTGGGGACAGGGCACCCATGGGTGGGGGGCACCCAGAAGTTGGGGACACCTCGTGGTTGAGGGACATGAGACAGTTGGGGGCACCCGTGGGTGGGGGGCACCTTGGGGTCATGGTTGGGGGGCACCCAGAAGTTGGGGGACACCTTGTGGTTGAGGGACACGTCATGGTTGGGGGGCACCTCAGGGGTTGGGGGGCACCCAGAAGCCTGGGGACAGGGGGACAAAGGGGGACAGAGGGGACAGGGCACCCATGGGTGGGGTCACCTCTGGGTCATGGCTGGGGACAGGGGGGACAGGGGAGGGACAGGGCACCCATGGGTGGGGGGCACCTTGGGGTCATGGTTGGGGACAGGGGGGGGCAGGGCACCCATGGGTGGGGGGGCACCTTGGGGTCATGGTTGGGGACAGGGGGGGCAGGGCACCCATGGGTGGGGGGCACCTTGGGGTCATGGTTGGGGGACAGGGGGGGACAGGGGGGATGGGGGGGACAGGGCACCCATGGGTGGGGAGCACCCAGAAGTTGGGGACACCTCCTGGTTGAGGGACACGTCATGGTTGGGGGGGCACCTTGGGGTTGGGAGGCACCCAGAAGCCTGGGGACAGGGGGGGACAGGGCACCCATGGGTGGGGGGCACCTTGGGGTCGTGGGTAGGGGACCAGGGGGGACAGGGGGGACAGGGGGGACAGGGCACCCATGGGTGGGGGGATGTCCGGGCACATCTCCTCCACACGGCTGGGAAGGCCCAGGACTGGGGGGGACAGGGCACCCCATGGGTGGGGGGCACCTTGGGGTCATGGGTGGGGGGCACAGAGAAGTTGGGGACACCTCGTGGTTGAGGGACATGAGACAGTTGGGGGGCACCCATGGGTGGGGGGCACCTTGGGGTCATGGGTGGGGACAGGGGACAGGGGGGACAGGGGGCACCCATGGGTGGGGATGTCCGGGCACACTCCTCCACGCGGGCTGGGCAGGCCAGGACTGGGGGGGACAGGGCACCCATGGGTGGGGGGCACCTTGGGGTCATGGGTAGGGGGCACCCAGAATCCTGGGGACAGGGGGGTACGGGGGGGACAGGGCACCCATGGGTGGGGGGCACCTTGTGGTCATGGGTGGGGGGCACAGAGAAGTTGGGGACACCTCATGGTTGAGGGACATGAGATAGTTGGGGGGGCACCCATGGGTGGGGGGCACCTTGGGGTCATGGGTGGGGACAGGGGGGACAGGGGGGACAGGGGGGACAGGGCACCCATGGGTGGGGGGATGTCGGGGCACATCTCCTCCACGCGGCTGGAAAGGCCCAGGACTGGGGGGGACACAGGGCACCCATGGGTGGGGGCACCTTGGGGTGATGGGTGGGGACAGAGGGGGGACAGGGGGGGACAGGGCACCCATGGGTGGGGGGCACCCATGATTGGGGACAGGGGGGGACAGGGCACCGCCATGGGTGGGGGGCACCCAGAAGTTGGGGACACCTCGTGGTTGAGGGGACACCTTGAGGTTGAGGGACACCCAGAAGCCTGGGGACAGGGGGGGACAGGGCACCCATGGGTGGGGGGCACCTTGTGGTCATGGGTGGGGACAGGGGGGGACAGGGGGGGACAGGGCACCCATGGGTGGGGGGCACCTTGGGGTCGTGGGTGGGGACGGGGGGACAGGGGGACAGGGGGACAGGGGGGGAACAGGGGGGGGACAGGGCACCCATGGGTGGGGGGTGTCGGGGCACATCTCCTCCACGCGGCTGGGCAGGCCCAGGACTGGAACAAGGGGACACAGGGCACCCATGGGTGGGGGGCACCAGAAGTTGGGGGACACGTCATGGTTGGGGGACACGTCCATGGTTGGGGGGCACCTTGGGTTGGGGGCACCCAGAAGCCTGGGAACAGGGGGACAAGGGGGGACAGAGGGTACAGGGCACCCATGGGTGGGGGGGCCACCTTGGGGTGATGGGTGGGGACAGGGGGGGACAGGGGGGACAGGGCACCCATGGGTGGGGGGATGTCCGGGCACATCTCCTCCACGTGGCTGGGCAGGCCCAGGACTGGGGGGGACACAGGGCACCCATGGGTGGGGGGCACCTTGGGGTCATGGGTGGGGACAGGGGGGGGACAGGGGGGACAGGGCACCCATGGGTGGGGGGCACCCCATGATTGGGGACAGGGGGGACAGGGCACCCATGGGTGGGGGGCACCCAGAAGTTGGGGACACCTCGTGGTGAGGGACACCTTGAGGTTGAGGGACACCCAGAAGCCTGGGGACAGGGGGAGAAACAGGGCACCCATGGGTGGGGGGGCACCCAGAAGTTGGGGGACACGTCGTGGTTGAGGGACACGTCATGGTTGGGGGGCACCTCGGGGTTGGGGGGGGCACCCAGAAGCCTGGGGACAGGGGGACAAAGGGGGACAGAGGGGACAGGGCACCCATGGGTGGGGGGGCACCTTGGGGTCATGGTTGGGGACAGGGGGGACAGGGGGGACAGGGCACCCATGGGTGGGGGATGTCGGGGCACATCTCCTCCACACGGCTGGGAAGGCCCAGGACTGGGACAAGGGGGGGGACAGGGCACCCATGGGTGGGGGGCACCCCATGATTGGGGGACAGGGGGGACAGGGCACCCATGGGTGGGGGGCACCCAGCAGTTGGGGACACCTCGTGGTTGAGGGACATGAGACAGTTGGGGGCACCCATGGGTGGGGGGCACCTTGGGGTCATGGTTGGGTGGCACCCAGAAGTTGGGGACACCTCATGGTTGAGGGACACGTCATGGTTGGGGGGCACCTTGGGGTTAGGGGGCACCCAGAAGCCTGGGGGACCAGGGGGACAAGGGGGGACAGAGGGGACAGGGCACCCATGGGTGGGGGGCACCTTGGGGTCATGGGTGGGGGACAGGGGGGGACAGGGGGGACAGGGCACCCATGGGTGGGGGGCACCTTGGGTCATGGTTGGGGACAGGGGGGGCAGGGCACCCATGGGTGGGGGGCACCTCTGGGTCATGGTTGGGGACCGAGGGGGGGACAGGGGGGACAGGGGGGACAGGGCACCCTTGGGTGGGGGGCACCCAGAAGTTGGGGGGACACCTCCTGGTTGAGGGATGCGTCCTGGTTGGGGGGCACCTCAGGGTTGGGGGGCACCCAGAAGCCGGGGGGACAGTGGGACAAGGGGGGGACAGGGGGACAAGGGGGGGACAAGGGGGTGGACAGGGCACCCATGGGTGGGGGGCACCTTGGGGTCATGGGTGGGGGGCACCTTGGGGTTGGGGGGCACCTTGGGGTTGGGGACGGGGGAGGACAGAAGGGACAGGGCACCCATGGGTGGGGGGCCACCTTGGGTTGGGGGGCACCCCAGAAGCCTGGGGACAGGGGGACAGGGGGGGGGACAGGGGGGGATGTGGCACCCATGGGAGGGGGGCACCTGGGGGTCATGGTTGGGGGGCACCTGGGGGTTGGGGGGCACCCCATGGTGGGGTCAGGGGGGGGACAGGAGGGACAGGGCACCCATGGGTGGGGGGATGTCGGGGTGGTCCATGGGGGAGTCCCAATTGGGGGGGGTCCCATGGGGGGGGGTTTTAGGGCGGGGATCCTGTAGGGGGGTCCCATGAGGAGGGTCCCCATAGAGGGGGTCCCATGGGGGGGTCCCATGAGGGGTCCAATGGGGGGGTCCCATAGAGGGGGGTCCATGAGGGGGGTCCTGTGGGGGGTCTTAAGGGGGGTTCCTGTGGAGGGGTCCCCATGGGGGGACCCATGGAGGGGGTCCATTGGGGGGTCCTGTGGAGGGGTCCCCATGGGGGGGTCCCATGGAGGGGTCCCATAGAGGGGTCCCATGAGGGGTCCCATAGGGGGGTCCTATGGGGGGGTCCCCATTGAGGGGGTCCCCATGGGGGGGGTCCCATGAGGGGGGGTCCTGTGGGGGGGTCTTAAGGGGGGGGGGTCCTGTGGGAGGGGTCCCCATGGGGGGGACCCATGGTGGGGGTCCCATGGAGGGTTCTCATTGGGGGGGTCCCATAGAGGGGTCCCATGGGAGGGGTCCCCATGGGAGGGGTCCCCATGAGGGGGGTCCTGTGGGGGGTCTTAAAGGGGGGGGTCTGTGGAGGGGTCCCATGAGGGGGGTCCCATGGGGGCGGTGGTCCCAATGAGGGGGTCCCATGGAGGGGGTCCCATCAGGGCATCCCATGAGGGGGTCCTATGAAGGTGTCCCATGGAGGTGTCCCATGGGGGGGTCCCATGGGGGGGGTCTCATGTGGGGGTTCCCATAGGGGGGTCCTATGGGGGGGTCCATTGAGGGGGTCCCATGGAGGGGTCCCATGGAGGGGGGTCCTGTGGGGGGTCTTAAGGGGGGGTCCTGTGGAGGGGTCCCATGGGGGGGACCCACTGGGGGAGGGTCCCGGTGGTGGGGGTCCCATGGAGGGTCCCATTGGGGGGTCCCATGGGGGGGGTCCCATGGTGGGGTCCCATGGAGGGGTCCCATTGGGGGGGGTCCCATGGAGGGGGTCCCATGGAGGGGGTCCCACTGGGGGGTCCCATGGGGGGGTCCCTGGGGGGGTCCATGGGAGGGGTCCCATGGAGGGGTCCTATGAGGGGGTCCCGTGGGGGGGGTCCCATGGGGAGGGTCCCATGGGGGAGGGGTCCCATGAGGGGGCCCTATGGAGGGGTCCCGTGGGGGGGGTCCCATGGGGAGGGTTCCCATGGGGGGGGTCCCATGAGGGGGGGTCCCTGTGGGGGGTCTTAAGGGGGGGGTCCTGTGGAGGGGTCCCATGGAGGGGTCCCATGGGGGTGTCCCTACGAGGGGGTCCCATGGGGGGGGTCCCATGGAGGGGTCCCATTGGGGGGTCCATAGAGGGGTCCCATGGAGGGGGTCCCATGGGCAGAGGGTCCCATGGGGGGGTCCCATGAGGGGGCCCTATGGAGGGGTCTCATGTGAGGGGTCCCATGAGGGAGGTCCTGTGGGGGGCCTTAAGGGGGGGGGTCCTGTGAGGGGTCCCATGGGGGTGTCCCATAGAGGGGGTCCCATGGAGGGGTCCAATGGTGGGGTCCCGTGGTGGGGGTCCCATAGAGGGGTCCCATTGGGGTGTCCCATGGGGGGGGGTCCCATAGAGGGGGTCCCCATGGGGGGGTCCATGGAGGGGTCCCATGGAGGGGTCCCATTGGGGGTCCCGATGGGGGGGTCCCATGGGGGGGTCCCATAGAGAGGTCCCATTGGGGGGTCCCATGGGGGGGTCCATGGGGGGGGGTCCCATGGTGGGGTCCCGTGGTGGGGGTCCCGTGGGGGGCGACTCACTGGCGCGCTCGCGGGGGGACTTGTGCTGTAGACAGAGCAGGGGTTGTGGGTGTTGAGCTGCGGCTCCAGGAAGGCCACGGGCTGGCGGGCCGCCAGGCGGGACAGGCACCTCGCCCAGCGCCGGACGCTGCCTGGGGGGGGGGACAAGGGGGGGGGCAGAGCTGAGCCCCCGGCACCCCCACAGTCTCCCATGGCACCCTAATCCTCCCATGGCACCCA
>JAKCOZ010001037.1:0-26556 GCA_022605955.1 Rallus limicola
TGGAACCTCCTACGGTGCTTTTCTCGGCCCCTAGCAGACTGCAGTTCAAAACATGCTAAACGTCCAGCCAATAACTCCCAAAGTAAAGAAGCTAGGACTGAAAGGGCATAGCTTGTCTGAAACCTCCCTAACAGGACACACAAGCAGACCCTGTCACTTTGGCTCTCAGCCTCTTTTCCTTTGCCTGGAAAGAGGGAACATGCCTGGAAGCTCCCTACGGAGCTTTTCTCGGCCCTAGCAGACTGCAGTTCAAAACATGCTAAACGTCCAGCAATAACTCCCAAAGTAAAGAAGCTAGGCATGAAAGGCATAGCTTGTCTGAAACCTCCTAACAGGACACACAAGCAGACCCTGTCACTTTGGCTCTCAGCCTTTTCCTTTGCCTGGAAAGAGGGAACATGCCTGGAAGCTCCTACGGTGCTTTTCTCGGCCCTAGCAGACTGCAGTTCAAAACATGCTAAACGTCCAGCAATAACTCCCAAAGTAAAGAAGCTAGGACTGAAACTGAAAGGCATAGCTTGTCTGAAACCTCCTAACAGGACACACAAGCAGACCCTGTCACTTTGGCTCTCAGCCTTTTCCTTTGCCTGGAAAGAGGGAACATGCCTGGAAGCTCCTACGGTGCTTTTCTCGGCCCTAGCAGACTGCAGTTCAAAACATGCTAAACGTCCAGCAATAACTCCCAAAGTAAAGAAGCTAGGCATGAAAGGCATAGCTTGTCTGAAACCTCCTAACAGGACACACAAGCAGACCCTGTCACTTTGGCTCTCAGCCTTTTCCTTTGCCTGGAAAGAGTGAACATGCCTGGAAGCTCCTACGGTGCTTTTCTCGGCCCTAGCAGACTGCAGTTCAAAACATGCTAAACGTCCAGCAATAACTCCCAAAGTAAAGAAGCTAGGACTGAAAGGCATAGCTTGTCTGAAACCTCCTAACAGGACACACAAGCAGACCCTGTCACTTTGGCTCTCAGCCTTTTCCTTTGCCTGGAAAGAGGGAACATGCCTGGAAGCTCCTACGGTGCTTTTCTCGGCCCTAGCAGACTGCAGTTCAAAACATGCTAAACGTCCAGCAATAACTCCCAAAGTAAAGAAGCTAGGACTGAAAGGCATAGCTTGTCTGAAACCTCCTAACAGGACACACAAGCAGACCCTGTCACTTTGGCTCTCAGCCTTTTCCTTTGCCTGGAAAGAGGGAACATGCCTGGAACCTCCTACGGTGCTTTTCTCGGCCCTAGCAGACTGCAGTTCAAAACATGCTAAACGTCCAGCAATAACTCCCAAAGTAAAGAAGCTAGGACATGAAAGGCATAGCTTGTCTGAAACCTCCTAACAGGACTCACAAGCAGACCCTGTCACTTTGGCTCTCAGCCTTTTCCTTTGCCTGGAAAGAGGGAACATGCCTGGAACCTCCTACGGTGCTTTTCTCGGCCCTAGCAGACTGCAGTTCAAAACATGCTAAACATCCAGCAATAACTCCCAAAGTAAAGAAGCTAGGCATGAAAGGCATAGCTTGTCTGAAACCTCCTAACAGGACACACAAGCAGACCCTGTCACTTTGGCTCTCAGCCTTTTCCTTTGCCTGGAAAGAGGGAACATGCCTGGAAGCTCCTACGGTGCTTTTCTCGGCCCTAGCAGACTGCAGTTCAAAACATGCTAAACGTCCAGCAATAACTCCCAAAGTAAAGAAGCTAGGCATGAAAGGCATAGCTTGTCTGAAACCTCCTAACAGGACACACAAGCAGACCCTGTCACTTTGGCTCTCAGCCTTTTCCTTTGCCTGGAAAGAGGGAACATGCCTGGAAGCTCCTACGGTGCTTTTCTCGGCCCTAGCAGACTGCAGTTCAAAACATGCTAAACGTCCAGCAATAACTCCCAAAGTAAAGAAGCTAGGCATGAAAGGCATAGCTTGTCTGAAACCTCCTGAACAGGACACACAAGCAGACCCTGTCACTTTGGCTCTCAGCCTTTTCCTTTGCCTGGAAAGAGGGAACATGCCTGGAACCTCCTACGGTGCTTTTCTCGGCCCTAGCAGACTGCAGTTCAAAACATGCTAAACGTCCAGCAATAACTCCCAAAGTAAAGAAGCTAGGACTGAAAGGCATAGCTTGTCTGAAACCTCCTAACAGGACACACAAGCAGACCCTGTCACTTTGGCTCTCAGCCTTTTCCTTTGCCTGGAAAGAGGGAACATGCCTGGAACTCCTACGGTGCTTTTCTCGGCCCTAGCAGACTGCAGTTCAAAACATGCTAAACGTCCAGCAATAACTCCCAAAGTAAAGAAGCTAGGACTGAAAGGCATAGCTTGTCTGAAACCTCCTAACAGGACACACAAGCAGACCCTGTCACTTTGGCTCTCAGCCTTTTCCTTTGCCTGGAAAGAGGGAACATGCCTGGAAGCTCCTACGGTGCTTTTCTCGGCCCTAGCAGACTGCAGTTCAAAACATGCTAAACGTCCAGCAATAACTCCCAAAGTAAAGAAGCTAGGACTGAAAGGCATAGCTTGTCTGAAACCTCCTAACAGGACACACAAGCAGACCCTGTCACTTTGGCTCTCAGCCTTTTCCTTTGCCTGGAAAGAGGGAACATGCCTGGAAGCTCCTACGGTGCTTTTCTCGGCCCTAGCAGACTGCAGTTCAAAACATGCTAAACGTCCAGCAATAACTCCCAAAGTAAAGAAGCTAGGACTGAAAGGCATAGCTTGTCTGAAACCTCCTAACAGGACACACAAGCAGACCCTGTCACTTTGGCTCTCAGCCTTTTCCTTTGCCTGGAAAGAGGGAACATGCCTGGAACCTCCTACGGTGCTTTTCTCGGCCCTAGCAGACTGCAGTTCAAAACATGCTAAACGTCCAGCAATAACTCCCAAAGTAAAGAAGCTAGGCATGAAAGGCATAGCTTGTCTGAAACCTCCTAACAGGACACACAAGCAGACCCTGTCACTTTGGCTCTCAGCCTTTTCCTTTGCCTGGAAAGAGGGAACATGCCTGGAAGCTCCTACGGTGCTTTTCTCGGCCCTAGCAGACTGCAGTTCAAAACATGCTAAACGTCCAGCAATAACTCCCAAAGTAAAGAAGCTAGGACTGAAAGGCATAGCTTGTCTGAAACCTCCTAACAGGACACACAAGCAGACCCTGTCACTTTGGCTCTCAGCCTTTTCCTTTGCCTGGAAAGAGGGAACATGCCTGGAAGCTCCTACGGTGCTTTTCTCGGCCCTAGCAGACTGCAGTTCAAAACATGCTAAACGTCCAGCAATAACTCCCAAAGTAAAGAAGCTAGGACTGAAAGGCATAGCTTGTCTGAAACCTCCTAACAGGACACACAAGCAGACCCTGTCACTTTGGCTCTCAGCCTTTTCCTTTGCCTGGAAAGAGGGAACATGCCTGGAAGCTCCTACGGTGCTTTTCTCGGCCCTAGCAGACTGCAGTTCAAAACATGCTAAACGTCCAGCAATAACTCCCAAAGTAAAGAAGCTAGGACTGAAAGGCATAGCTTGTCTGAAACCTCCTAACAGGACACACAAGCAGACCCTGTCACTTTGGCTCTCAGCCTTTTCCTTTGCCTGGAAAGAGGGAACATGCCTGGAAGCTCCTACGGTACTTTTCTCGGCCCTAGCAGACTGCAGTTCAAAACATGCTAAACGTCCAGCAATAACTCCCAAAGTAAAGAAGCTAGGACTGAAAGGCATAGCTTGTCTGAAACCTCCTAACAGGACACACAAGCAGACCCTGTCACTTTGGCTCTCAGCCTTTTCCTTTGCCTGGAAAGAGGGAACATGCCTGGAAGCTCCTACGGTGCTTTTCTCGGCCCTAGCAGACTGCAGTTCAAAACATGCTAAACGTCCAGCAATAACTCCCAAAGTAAAGAAGCTAGGACTGAAAGGCATAGCTTGTCTGAAACCTCCTAACAGGACACACAAGCAGACCCTGTCACTTTGGCTCTCAGCCTTTTCCTTTGCCTGGAAAGAGGGAACATGCCTGGAAGCTCCTACGGTGCTTTTCTCGGCCCTAGCAGACTGCAGTTCAAAACATGCTAAACGTCCAGCAATAACTCCCAAAGTAAAGAAGCTAGGCATGAAAGGCATAGCTTGTCTGAAACCTCCTAACAGGACACACAAGCAGACCCTGTCACTTTGGCTCTCAGCCTTTTCCTTTGCCTGGAAAGAGGGAACATGCCTGGAAGCTCCTACGGTGCTTTTCTCGGCCCTAGCAGACTGCAGTTCAAAACATGCTAAACGTCCAGCAATAACTCCCAAAGTAAAGAAGCTAGGACTGAAAGGCATAGCTTGTCTGAAACCTCCTAACAGGACACACAAGCAGACCCTGTCACTTTGGCTCTCAGCCTTTTCCTTTGCCTGGAAAGAGGGAACATGCCTGGAACCTCCTACGGTGCTTTTCTCGGGCCCTAGCAGAACTGCAGTTCAAAACATGCTAACGTCCAGCAATAACTCCCAAAGTAAAGAAGCTAGGCCTGAAAGGCATAGCTTGTCTGAAACCTCCTAACAGGACACACAAGCAGACCCTGTCACTTTGGCTCTCAGCCTTTTTCCTTTGCCTGGAAAGAGGGAACATGCCTGGAAGCTCCTACGGTGCTTTTCTCGGCCCTAGCAGACTGCAGTTCAAAACATGCTAAACGTCCAGCAATAACTCCCAAAGTAAAGAAGCTAGGCATGGAAGGCATAGCTTGTCTGAAACCTCCTACAGACACACAAGCAGACCCTGTCACTTTGGCTCTCAGCCTTTTTCCTTTGCCTGGAAAAGAGGGAACATGCCTGGAAGCTCCTACGGTGCTTTTCTCGCCCTAGCAGACTGCAGTTCAAAACATGCTAAACGTCCAGCAATAACTCCCAAAGTAAAGAAGCTAGGACTGAAAGGCATAGCTTGTCTGAAACCTCCTAACAGGACACACAAGCAGACCCTGTCACTTTGGCTCTCAGCCTTTTCCTTTGCCTGGAAAGAGGGAACATGCCTGGAAGCTCCTACGGTGCTTTTCTCGGCCCCTAGCAGACTGCAGTTCAAAACATGCTAACGTCCAGCAATAACTCCCAAAGTAAAGAAGCTAGGCCTGAAAGGCATAGCTTGTCTGAAACCTCCTAACAGGACACACAAGCAGACCCTGTCACTTTGGCTCTCAGCCTTTTCCTTTGCCTGGAAAGAGGGAACATGCCTGGAACCTCCTACGGTGCTTTTCTCGCCCTAGCAGACTGCAGTTCAAAACATGCTAAACGTCCAGCAATAACTCCCAAAGTAAAGAAGCTAGGACCTGAAAGGCATAGCTTGTCTGAAACCTCCTAACAGGACACACAAGCAGACCCTGTCACTTTGGCTCTCAGCCTTTTCCTTTGCCTGGAAAGAGGGAACATGCCTGGAAGCTCCTACGGTGCTTTTCTCGGCCCTAGAAGACTGCAGTTCAAAACATGCTAAACGTCCAGCAATAACTCCCAAAGTAAAGAAGCTAGGACTGAAAGGCATAGCTTGTCTGAAACCTCCTAACAGGACACACAAGCAGACCCTGTCACTTTGGCTCTCAGCCTTTTCCCTTTGCCTGGAAAGAGGGAACATGCCCTGGAAGCTCCTACGGTGCTTTTCTCGGCCCTAGCAGACTGCAGTTCAAAACATGCTAAACGTCCAGCAATAACTCCCAAAGTAAAGAAGCTAGGACTGAAAGGCATAGCTTGTCTGAAACCTCCTAACAGGACACACAAGCAGACCCTGTCACTTTGGCTCTCAGCCTTTTCCTTTGCCTGGAAAGAGGGAACATGCCTGGAACCTCCTACGGTGCTTTTCTCGGCCCCTAGCAGACTGCAGTTCAAAACATGCTAAACGTTCCAGCAATAACTCCCAAAGTAAAGAAGCTAGGCATGGAAGGCATAGCTTGTCTGAAACCTCCTAACAGGACACACAAGCAGACCCTGTCACTTTGGCTCTCAGCTTTTTCCTTTGCCTGGAAAGAGGGAACATGCCTGGAAGCTCCTACGGTGCTTTTCTCGGCCCTAGCAGACTGCAGTTCAAAACATGCTAAACGTCCAGCAATAACTCCCAAAGTAAAGAAGCTAGGCATGGAAGGCATAGCTTGTCTGAGAAACCTCCTAAGAGGACACACAAGCAGACCCTGTCACTTTGGCTCTCAGCTTTTTCCTTTGCCTGGAAAGAGGGAACATGCCTGGAACCTCCTACGGTGCTTTTCTCGGCCCTAGCAGACTGCAGTTCAAAACATGCTAAACGTCCCAGCAATAACTCCCAAAGTAAAGAAGCTAGGCATGAAAGGCATAGCTTGTCTGAAACCTCCTAACAGGACACACAAGCATACCCTGTCACTTTGGCTCTCAGCCTTTCCTTTGCCTGGAAAGAGGGAACATGCCTGGAAGCTCCTACGGTGCTTTTCTCGGCCCTAGCAGACTGCAGTTCAAAACATGCTAAACGTCCAGCAATAACTCCCAAAGTAAAGAAGCTAGGCATGAAAGGCATAGCTTGTCTGAAACCTCCTAACAGGACACACAAGCAGACCCTGTCACTTTGGCTCTCAGCCTTTTCCTTTGCCTGGAAAGAGGGAACATGCCTGGAACCTCCTACGGTGCTTTTCTCGGCCCTAGCAGACTGCAGTTCAAAACATGCTAAACGTCCAGCAATAACTCCCAAAGTAAAGAAGCTAGGACTGAAAGGCATAGCTTGTCTGAAACCTCCTAACAGGACACACAAGCAGACCCTGTCACTTTGGCTCTCAGCCTTTTCCTTTGCCTGGAAAGAGGGAACATGCCTGGAACCTCCTACGGTGCTTTTCTCGGCCCTAGCAGACTGCAGTTCAAAACATGCTAAACGTCCAGCAATAACTCCCAAAGTAAAGAAGCTAGGCCTGAAAGGCATAGCGAGGGAACATGCCTGGAACCTCCTACGGTGCTTTTCTCGGCCCTAGCAGACTGCAGTTCAAAACATGCTAAACGTCCAGCAATAACTCCCAAAGTAAAGAAGCTAGGACTGAAAGGCATAGCTTGTCTGAAACCTCCTAACAGGACACACAAGCAGACCCTGTCACTTTGGCTCTCAAGCTTTTCCTTTGCCTGGAAAGAGGGAACATGCCTGGAAGCTCCTACGGTGCTTTTCTCGGCCCTAGCAGACTGCAGTTCAAAACATGCTAAACGTCCAGCAATAACTCCAAAGTAAAGAAGCTAGGACTGAAAGGCATAGCTTGTCTGAAACCTCCTAACAGGACACACAAGCAGACCCTGTCACTTTGGCTCTCAGCCTTTTCCTTTGCCTGGAAAGAGGGAACATGCCTGGAAGCTCCTACGGTGCTTTTCTCAGCCCTAGCAGACTGCAGTTCAAAACATGCTAAACGTCCAGCAATAACTCCCAAAGTAAAGAAGCTAGGCATGAAAGGCATAGCTTGTCTGAAACCTCCTAACAGGACACACAAGCAGACCCTGTCACTTTGGCTCTCAGCCTTTTCCTTTGCCTGGAAAGAGGGAACATGCCTGGAAGCTCCTACGGTGCTTTTCTCGGCCCTAGCAGACTGCAGTTCAAAACATGCTAAACGTCCAGCAATAACTCCCAAAGTAAAGAAGCTAGGACTGAAAGGCATAGCTTGTCTGAAACCTCCTAACAGGACACACAAGCAGACCCTGTCACTTTGGCTCTCAGCCTTTTCCTTTGCCTGGAAAGAGGGAACATGCCTGGAAGCTCCTACGGTGCTTTTCTCGGCCCTAGCAGACTGCAGTTCAAAACATGCTAAACGTCCAGCAATAACTCCCAAAGTAAAGAAGCTAGGCATGAAAGGCATAGCTTGTCTGAAACCTCCTAACAGGACACACAAGCAGACCCTGTCACTTTGGCTCTCAGCCTTTTCCTTTGCCTGGAAAGAGGGAACATGCCTGGAACCTCCTACGGTGCTTTTCTCGGCCCTAGCAGACTGCAGTTCAAAACATGCTAAACGTCCAGCAATAACTCCCAAAGTAAAGAAGCTAGGCATGAAAGGCATAGCTTGTCTGAAACCTCTTAACAGGACACACAAACAGACCCTGTCACTTTGGCTCTCAGCCTTTTCCTTTGCCTGGAAAGAGGGAACATGCCTGGAAGCTCCTATGGTGCTTTTCTCGGCCCTAGCAGACTGCAGTTCAAAACATGCTAAACGTCCAGCAATAACTCCCAAAGTAAAGAAGCTAGGCATGAAAGGCATAGCTTGTCTGAAACCTCCTAACAGGACACACAAGCAGACCCTGTCACTTTGGCTCTCAGCCTTTTCCTTTGCCTGGAAAGAGGGAACATGCCTGGAAGCTCCTACGGTGCTTTTCTCGGCCCTAGCAGACTGCAGTTCAAAACATGCTAAACGTCCAGCAATAACTCCCAAAGTAAAGAAGGTAGGCCTGAAAGGCATAGCTTGTCTGAAACCTCCTAACAGGACACACAAGCAGACCCTGTCACTTTGGCTCTCAGCCTTTTCCTTTGCCTGGAAAGAGGGAACATGCCTGGAACCTCCTACGGTGCTTTTCTCGGCCCTAGCAGACTGCAGTTCAAAACATGCTAAACGTCCAGCAATAACTCCCAAAGTAAAGAAGCTAGGCATGGAAGGCATAGCTTGTCTGAAACCTCCTAACAGGACACACAAGCAGACCCTGTCACTTTGGCTCTCAGCTTTTTCCTTTGCCTGGAAAGAGGGAACATGCCTGGAAGCTCCTACGGTGCTTTTCTCGGCCCTAGCAGACTGCAGTTCAAAACATGCTAAACGTCCAGCAATAACTCCCAAAGTAAAGAAGCTAGGCATGGAAGGCATAGCTTGTCTGAAACCTCCTAACAGGACACACAAGCAGACCCTGTCACTTTGGCTCTCAGCTTTTTCCTTTGCCTGGAAAGAGGGAACATGCCTGGAACCTCCTACGGTGCTTTTCTCGGCCCTAGCAGACTGCAGTTCAAAACATGCTAAACGTCCAGCAATAACTCCCAAAGTAAAGAAGCTAGGCATGAAAGGCATAGCTTGTCTGAAACCTCCTAACAGGACACACAAGCATACCCTGTCACTTTGGCTCTCAGCCTTTTCCTTTGCCTGGAAAGAGGGAACATGCCTGGAAGCTCCTACGGTGCTTTTCTCGGCCCTAGCAGACTGCAGTTCAAAACATGCTAAACGTCCAGCAATAACTCCCAAAGTAAAGAAGCTAGGCATGAAAGGCATAGCTTGTCTGAAACCTCCTAACAGGACACACAAGCAGACCCTGTCACTTTGGCTCTCAGCCTTTTCCTTTGCCTGGAAAGAGGGAACATGCCTGGAAGCTCCTACGGTGCTTTTCTCGGCCCTAGCAGACTGCAGTTCAAAACATGCTAAACGTCCAGCAATAACTCCCAAAGTAAAGAAGCTAGGACTGAAAGGCATAGCTTGTCTGAAACCTCCTAACAGGACACACAAGCAGACCCTGTCACTTTGGCTCTCAGCCTTTTCCTTTGCCTGGAAAGAGGGAACATGCCTGGAAGCTCCTACGGTGCTTTTCTCAGCCCTAGCAGACTGCAGTTCAAAACATGCTAAACGTCCAGCAATAACTCCCAAAGTAAAGAAGCTAGGCATGAAAGGCATAGCTTGTCTGAAACCTCCTAACAGGACACACAAGCAGACCCTGTCACTTTGGCTCTCAGCCTTTTCCTTTGCCTGGAAAGAGGGAACATGCCTGGAAGCTCCTACGGTGCTTTTCTCGGCCCTAGCAGACTGCAGTTCAAAACATGCTAAACGTCCAGCAATAACTCCCAAAGTAAAGAAGCTAGGACTGAAAGGCATAGCTTGTCTGAAACCTCCTAACAGGACACACAAGCAGACCCTGTCACTTTGGCTCTCAGCCTTTTCCTTTGCCTGGAAAGAGGGAACATGCCTGGAAGCTCCTACGGTGCTTTTCTCGGCCCTAGCAGACTGCAGTTCAAAACATGCTAAACGTCCAGCAATAACTCCCAAAGTAAAGAAGCTAGGCATGAAAGGCATAGCTTGTCTGAAACCTCCTAACAGGACACACAAGCAGACCCTGTCACTTTGGCTCTCAGCCTTTTCCTTTGCCTGGAAAGAGGGAACATGCCTGGAACCTCCTACGGTGCTTTTCTCGGCCCTAGCAGACTGCAGTTCAAAACATGCTAAACGTCCAGCAATAACTCCCAAAGTAAAGAAGCTAGGCATGAAAGGCATAGCTTGTCTGAAACCTCTTAACAGGACACACAAACAGACCCTGTCACTTTGGCTCTCAGCCTTTTCCTTTGCCTGGAAAGAGGGAACATGCCTGGAAGCTCCTATGGTGCTTTTCTCGGCCCTAGCAGACTGCAGTTCAAAACATGCTAAACGTCCAGCAATAACTCCCAAAGTAAAGAAGCTAGGCATGAAAGGCATAGCTTGTCTGAAACCTCCTAACAGGACACACAAGCAGACCCTGTCACTTTGGCTCTCAGCCTTTTCCTTTGCCTGGAAAGAGGGAACATGCCTGGAAGCTCCTACGGTGCTTTTCTCGGCCCTAGCAGACTGCAGTTCAAAACATGCTAAACGTCCAGCAATAACTCCCAAAGTAAAGAAGGTAGGCCTGAAAGGCATAGCTTGTCTGAAACCTCCTAACAGGACACACAAACAGACCCTGTCACTTTGGCTCTCAGCCTTTTCCTTTGCCTGGAAAGAGGGAACATGCCTGGAACCTCCTACGGTGCTTTTCTCGGCCCTAGCAGACTGCAGTTCAAAACATGCTAAACGTCCAGCAATAACTCCCAAAGTAAAGAAGCTAGGACTGAAAGGCATAGCTTGTCTGAAACCTCCTAACAGGACACACAAGCAGACCCTGTCACTTTGGCTCTCAGCCTTTTCCTTTGTTTGAAAGAGGGAACATGCCTGGAAGCTCCTACGGTGCTTTTCTCGGCCCTAGCAGACTGCAGTTCAAAACATGCTAAACGTCCAGCAATAACTCCCAAAGTAAAGAAGCTAGGCATGAAAGGCATAGCTTGTCTGAAACCTCCTAACAGGACACACAAGCAGACCCTGTCACTTTGGCTCTCAGCCTTTTCCTTTGCCTGGAAAGAGGGAACATGCCTGGAACCTCCTACTGTGCTTTTATCGGCCCTAGCAGACTGCAGTTCAAAACATGCTAAACGTCCAGCAATAACTCCCAAAGTAAAGAAGCTAGGACTGAAAGGCATAGCTTGTCTGAAACCTCCTAACAGGACACACAAGCAGACCCTGTCACTTTGGCTCTCAGCCTTTTCCTTTGCCTGGAAAGAGGGAACATGCCTGGAAGCTCCTACGGTGCTTTTCTCGGCCCTAGCAGACTGCAGTTCAAAACATGCTAAACGTCCAGCAATAACTCCCAAAGTAAAGAAGCTAGGACTGAAAGGCATAGCTTGTCTGAAACCTCTTAACAGGACATACGAACAGACCCTGTCACTTTGGCTCTCAGCCTTTTCCTTTGCCTGGAAAGAGGGAACATGCCTGGAAGCTCCTGCGGTGCTTTTCTCGGCCCTAGCAGACTGCAGTTCAAAACATGCTAAACGTCCAGCAATAACTCCCAAAGTAAAGAAGCTAGGACTGAAAGGCATAGCTTGTCTGAAACCTCCTAACAGGACACACAAGCAGACCCTGTCACTTTGGCTCTCAGCCTTTTCCTTTGCCTGGAAAGAGGGAACATGCCTGGAAGCTCCTACGGTGCTTTTCTCGGCCCTAGCAGACTGCAGTTCAAAACATGCTAAACGTCCAGCAATAACTCCCAAAGTAAAGAAGCTAGGACTGAAAGGCATAGCTTGTCTGAAACCTCCTAACAGGACACACAAGCAGACCCTGTCACTTTGGCTCTCAGCCTTTTCCTTTGCCTGGAAAGAGGGAACATGCCTGGAACCTCCTACGGTGCTTTTCTCGGCCCTAGCAGACTGCAGTTCAAAACATGCTAAACGTCCAGCAATAACTTTGGCTCTCAGCCTTTTCCTTTGCCTGGAAAGAGGGAACATGCCTGGAACCTCCTACGGTGCTTTTCTCGGTCCTAGCAGACTGCAGTTCAAAACATGCTAAACGTCCAGCAATAACTCCCAAAGTGAAGAAGCTAGGCATGAAAGGCATAGCTTGTCTGAAACCTCCTAACAGGACACACAAGCAGACCCTGTCACTTTGGCTCTCAGCCTTTTCCTTTGCCTGGAAAGAGGGAACATGCCTGGAAGCTCCTACGGTGCTTTTCTCGGCCCTAGCAGACTGCAGTTCAAAACATGCTAAACGTCCAGCAATAACTCCCAAAGTAAAGAAGCTAGGCATGAAAGGCATAGCTTGTCTGAAACCTCCTAACAGGACACACAAGCAGACCCTGTCACTTTGGCTCTCAGCCTTTTCCTTTGCCTGGAAAGAGGGAACATGCCTGGAACCTCCTACGGTGCTTTTCTCGGCCCTAGCAGACTGCAGTTCAAAACATGCTAAACGTCCAGCAATAACTCCCAAAGTAAAGAAGCTAGGCATGAAAGGCATAGCTTGTCTGAAACCTCCTAACAGGACACACAAGCAGACCCTGTCACTTTGGCTCTCAGCCTTTTCCTTTGCCTGGAAAGAGGGAACATGCCTGGAAGCTCCTACGGTGCTTTTCTCGGCCCTAGCAGACTGCAGTTCAAAACATGCTAAACGTCCAGCAATAACTCCCAAAGTAAAGAAGCTAGGCATGAAAGGCATAGCTTGTCTGAAACCTCCTAACAGGACACACAAGCAGACCCTGTCACTTTGGCTCTCAGCCTTTTCCTTTGCCTGGAAAGAGGGAACATGCCTGGAACCTCCTACGGTGCTTTTCTCGGCCCTAGCAGACTGCAGTTCAAAACATGCTAAACGTCCAGCAATAACTCCCAAAGTAAAGAAGCTAGGACTGAAAGGCATAGCTTGTCTGAAACCTCCTAACAGGACACACAAGCAGACCCTGTCACTTTGGCTCTCAGCCTTTTCCTTTGCCTGGAAAGAGGGAACATGCCTGGAACCTCCTACGGTGCTTTTCTCGGCCCTAGCAGACTGCAGTTCAAAACATGCTAAACGTCCAGAAATAACTCCCAAAGTAAAGAAGCTAGGACTGAAAGGCATAGCTTGTCTGAAACCTCCTAACAGGACACACAAGCAGACCCTGTCACTTTGGCTCTCAGCCTTTTCCTTTGCCTGGAAAGAGGGAACATGCCTGGAAGCTCCTACGGTGCTTTTCTCGGCCCTAGCAGACTGCAGTTCAAAACATGCTAAACGTCCAGCAATAACTCCCAAAGTAAAGAAGCTAGGACTGAAAGGCATAGCTTGTCTGAAACCTCCTAACAGGACACACAAGCAGACCCTGTCACTTTGGCTCTCAGCCTTTTCCTTTGCCTGGAAAGAGGGAACATGCCTGGAAGCTCCTACGGTGCTTTTCTCGGCCCTAGCAGACTGCAGTTCAAAACATGCTAAACGTCCAGCAATAACTCCCAAAGTAAAGAAGCTAGGCATGAAAGGCATAGCTTGTCTGAAACCTCCTAACAGGACACACAAGCAGACCCTGTCACTTTGGCTCTCAGCCTTTTCCTTTGCCTGGAAAGAGGGAACATGCCTGGAACCTCCTACGGTGCTTTTCTCGGCCCTAGCAGACTGCAGTTCAAAACATGCTAAACGTCCAGCAATAACTCCCAAAGTAAAGAAGCTAGGACTGAAAGGCATAGCTTGTCTGAAACCTCCTAACAGGACACACAAGCAGACCCTGTCACTTTGGCTCTCAGCCTTTTCCTTTGCCTGGAAAGAGGGAACATGCCTGGAAGCTCCTACGGTGCTTTTCTCGGCCCTAGCAGACTGCAGTTCAAAACATGCTAAACGTCCAGCAATAACTCCCAAAGTAAAGAAGCTAGGCATGAAAGGCATAGCTTGTCTGAAACCTCCTAACAGGACACACAAGCAGACCCTGTCACTTTGGCTCTCAGCCTTTTCCTTTGCCTGGAATGAGGGAACATGCCTGGAAGCTCCTACGGTGCTTTTCTCGGCCCTAGCAGACTGCAGTTCAAAACATGCTAAACGTCCAGCAATAACTCCCAAAGTAAAGAAGCTAGGACTGAAAGGCATAGCTTGTCTGAAACCTCCTAACAGGACACACAAGCAGACCCTGTCACTTTGGCTCTCAGCCTTTTCCTTTGCCTGGAAAGAGGGAACATGCCTGGAAGCTCCTACCGTGCTTTTCTCGGCCCAAGCAGACTGCAGTTCAAAACATGCTAAACGTCCAGAAATAACTCCCAAAGTAAAGAAGCTAGGACTGAAAGGCATAGCTTGTCTGAAACCTCCTAACAGGACACACAAGCAGACCCTGTCACTTTGGCTCTCAGCCTTTTCCTTTGCCTGGAAAGAGGGAACATGCCTGGAAGCTCCTACGGTGCTTTTCTCGGCCCTAGCAGACTGCAGTTCAAAACATGCTAAACGTCCAGCAATAACTCCCAAAGTAAAGAAGCTAGGACTGAAAGGCATAGCTTGTCTGAAACCTCCTAACAGGACACACAAGCAGACCCTGTCACTTTGGCTCTCAGCCTTTTCCTTTGCCTGGAAAGAGGGAACATGCCTGGAACCTCCTACGGTGCTTTTCTCGGCCCTAGCAGACTGCAGTTCAAAACATGCTAAACGTCCAGCAATAACTCCCAAAGTAAAGAAGCTAGGCATGAAAGGCATAGCTTGTCTGAAACCTCCTAACAGGACACACAAGCAGACCCTGTCACTTTGGCTCTCAGCCTTTTCCTTTGCCTGGAAAGAGGGAACATGCCTGGAACCTCCTACGGTGCTTTTCTCGGCCCTAGCAGACTGCAGTTCAAAACATGCTAAACGTCCAGCAATAACTCCCAAAGTAAAGAAGCTAGGCATGGAAGGCATAGCTTGTCTGAAACCTCCTAACAGGACACACAAGCAGACCCTGTCACTTTGGCTCTCAGCTTTTTCCTTTGCCTGGAAAGAGGGAACATGCCTGGAACCTCCTACGGTGCTTTTCTCGGCCCTAGCAGACTGCAGTTCAAAACATGCTAAACGTCCAGCAATAACTCCCAAAGTAAAGAAGCTAGGCATGAAAGGCATAGCTTGTCTGAAACCTCCTAACAGGACACACAAGCAGACCCTGTCACTTTGGCTCTCAGCCTTTTCCTTTGCCTGGAAAGAGGGAACATGCCTGGAACCTCCTACGGTGCTTTTCTCGGCCCTAGCAGACTGCAGTTCAAAACATGCTAAACGTCCAGCAATAACTCCCAAAGTAAAGAAGCTAGGACTGAAAGGCATAGCTTGTCTGAAACCTCCTAACAGGACACACAAGCAG
Source organism: Rallus limicola (assembly GCA_022605955.1). Classification (NCBI taxonomy): domain Eukaryota; kingdom Metazoa; phylum Chordata; class Aves; order Gruiformes; family Rallidae; genus Rallus; species Rallus limicola. Next base: position 15,253 of record JAKCOZ010001037.1, read on the forward strand.
ACCCTGTCACTTTGGCTCTCAGCCTTTTCCTTTGCCTGGAAAGAGGGAACATGCCTGGAAGCTCCTACGGTGCTTTTCTCGGCCCTAGCAGACTGCAGTTCAAAACATGCTAAACGTCCAGCAATAACTCCCAAAGTAAAGAAGCTAGGACTGAAAGGCATAGCTTGTCTGAAACCTCCTAACAGGACACACAAGCAGACCCTGTCACTTTGGCTCTCAGCCTTTTCCTTTGCCTGGAAAGAGGGAACATGCCTGGAAGCTCCTACGGTGCTTTTCTCAACCTTAGCAGACTGCAGTTCAAAACATGCTAAACGTCCAGCAATAACTCCCAAAGTAAAGAAGCTAGGCATGAAAGGCATAGCTTGTCTGAAACCTCCTAACAGGACACACAAGCAGACCCTGTCACTTTGGCTCTCAGCCTTTTCCTTTGCCTGGAAAGAGGGAACATGCCTGGAAGCTCCTACGGTGCTTTTCTCGGCCCTAGCAGACTGCAGTTCAAAACATGCTAAACGTCCAGCAATAACTCCCAAAGTAAAGAAGCTAGGCATGAAATGCATAGCTTGTCTGAAACCTCCTAACAGGACACACAAACAGACCCTGTCACTTTGGCTCTCAGCCTTTTCCTTTGCCTGGAAAGAGGGAACATGCCTGGAAGCTCCTACGGTGCTTTTCTCGGCCCTAGCAGACTGCAGTTCAAAACATGCTAAACGTCCAGCAATAACTCCCAAAGTAAAGAAGCTAAGCATGGAAGGCATAGCTTGTCTGAAACCTCCTAACAGGACACACAAGCAGACCCTGTCACTTTGGCTCTCAGCTTTTTCCTTTGCCTGGAAAGAGGGAACATGCCTGGAAGCTCCTACGGTGCTTTTCTCGGCCCTAGCAGACTGCAGTTCAAAACATGCTAAACGTCCAGCAATAACTCCCAAAGTAAAGAAGCTAGGACTGAAAGGCATAGCTTGTCTGAAACCTCCTAACAGGACACACAAGCAGACCCTGTCACTTTGGCTCTCAGCCTTTTCCTTTGCCTGGAAAGAGGGAACATGCCTGGAAGCTCCTACGGTGCTTTTCTCGGCCCTAGCAGACTGCAGTTCAAAACATGCTAAACGTCCAGCAATAACTCCCAAAGTAAAGAAGCTAGGCATGGAAGGCATAGCTTGTCTGAAACCTCCTAACAGGACACACAAGCAGACCCTGTCACTTTGGCTCTCAGCTTTTTCCTTTGCCTGGAAAGAGGGAACATGCCTGGAACCTCCTACGGTGCTTTTCTCGGCCCTAGCAGACTGCAGTTCAAAACATGCTAAACGTCCAGCAATAACTCCCAAAGTAAAGAAGCTAGGCATGAAAGGCATAGCTTGTCTGAAACCTCCTAACAGGACACACAAGCAGACCCTGTCACTTTGGCTCTCAGCCTTTTCCTTTGCCTGGAAAGAGGGAACATGCCTGGAAGCTCCTACGGTGCTTTTCTCGGCCCTAGCAGACTGCAGTTCAAAACATGCTAAACGTCCAGCAATAACTCCCAAAGTAAAGAAGCTAGGCATGAAAGGCATAGCTTGTCTGAAACCTCCTAACAGGACACACAAGCAGACCCTGTCACTTTGGCTCTCAGCCTTTTCCTTTGCCTGGAAAGAGGGAACATGCCTGGAACCTCCTACGGTGCTTTTCTCGGCCCTAGCAGACTGCAGTTCAAAACATGCTAAACGTCCAGCAATAACTCCCAAAGTAAAGAAGCTAGGCATGAAAGGCATAGCTTGTCTGAAACCTCCTAACAGGACACACAAGCAGACCCTGTCACTTTGGCTCTCAGCCTTTTCCTTTGCCTGGAAAGAGGGAACATGCCTGGAAGCTCCTACGGTGCTTTTCTCGGCCCTAGCAGACTGCAGTTCAAAACATGCTAAACGTCCAGCAATAACTCCCAAAGTAAAGAAGCTAGGCATGAAAGGCATAGCTTGTCTGAAACCTCCTAACAGGACACACAAGCAGACCCTGTCACTTTGGCTCTCAGCCTTTTCCTTTGCCTGGAAAGAGGGAACATGCCTGGAACCTCCTACGGTGCTTTTCTCGGCCCTAGCAGACTGCAGTTCAAAACATGCTAAACGTCCAGCAATAACTCCCAAAGTAAAGAAGCTAGGACTGAAAGGCATAGCTTGTCTGAAACCTCCTAACAGGACACACAAGCAGACCCTGTCACTTTGGCTCTCAGCCTTTTCCTTTGCCTGGAAAGAGGGAACATGCCTGGAACCTCCTACGGTGCTTTTCTCGGCCCTAGCAGACTGCAGTTCAAAACATGCTAAACGTCCAGCAATAACTCCCAAAGTAAAGAAGCTAGGCCTGAAAGGCATAGCTTGTCTGAAACCTCCTAACAGGACACACAAGCAGACCCTGTCACTTTGGCTCTCAGCCTTTTCCTTTGCCTGGAAAGAGGGAACATGCCTGGAAGCTCCTACGGTGCTTTTCTCGGCCCTAGCAGACTGCAGTTCAAAACATGCTAAACGTCCAGCAATAACTCCCAAAGTAAAGAAGCTAGGACTGAAAGGCATAGCTTGTCTGAAACCTCCTAACAGGACACACAAGCAGACCCTGTCACTTTGGCTCTCAGCCTTTTCCTTTGCCTGGAAAGAGGGAACATGCCTGGAAGCTCCTACGGTGCTTTTCTCGGCCCTAGCAGACTGCAGTTCAAAACATGCTAAACGTCCAGCAATAACTCCCAAAGTAAAGAAGCTAGGACTGAAAGGCATAGCTTGTCTGAAACCTCCTAACAGGACACACAAGCAGACCCTGTCATTTTGGCTCTCAGCCTTTTCCTTTGCCTGGAAAGAGGGAACATGCCTGGAACCTCCTACGGTGCTTTTCTCGGCCCTAGCAGACTGCAGTTCAAAACATGCTAAACGTCCAGCAATAACTCCCAAAGTAAAGAAGCTAGGACTGAAAGGCATAGCTTGTCTGAAACCTCCTAACAGGACACACAAGCAGACCCTGTCACTTTGGCTCTCAGCCTTTTCCTTTGCCTGGAAAGAGGGAACATGCCTGGAAGCTCCTACGGTGCTTTTCTCGGCCCTAGCAGACTGCAGTTCAAAACATGCTAAACGTCCAGCAATAACTCCCAAAGTAAAGAAGCTAGGCATGAAAGGCATAGCTTGTCTGAAACCTCCTAACAGGACACACAAGCAGACCCTGTCACTTTGGCTCTCAGCCTTTTCCTTTGCCTGGAAAGAGGGAACATGCCTGGAAGCTCCTACGGTGCTTTTCTCGGCCCTAGCAGACTGCAGTTCAAAACATGCTAAACGTCCAGCAATAACTCCCAAAGTAAAGAAGCTAGGCATGGAAGGCATAGCTTGTCTGAAACCTCCTAACAGGACACACAAGCAGACCCTGTCACTTTGGCTCTCAGCCTTTTCCTTTGCCTGGAAAGAGGGAACATGCCTGGAAGCTCCTACGGTGCTTTTCTCGGCCCTAGCAGACTGCAGTTCAAAACATGCTAAACGTCCAGCAATAACTCCCAAAGTAAAGAAGCTAGGCATGGAAGGCATAGCTTGTCTGAAACCTCCTAACAGGACACACAAGCAGACCCTGTCACTTTGGCTCTCAGCTTTTTCCTTTGCCTGGAAAGAGGGAACATGCCTGGAACCTCCTACGGTGCTTTTCTCGGCCCTAGCAGACTGCAGTTCAAAACATGCTAAACGTCCAGCAATAACTCCCAAAGTAAAGAAGCTAGGCATGAAAGGCATAGCTTGTCTGAAACCTCCTAACAGGACACACAAGCAGACCCTGTCACTTTGGCTCTCAGCCTTTTCCTTTGCCTGGAAAGAGGGAACATGCCTGGAAGCTCCTACGGTGCTTTTCTCGGCCCTAGCAGACTGCAGTTCAAAACATGCTAAACGTCCAGCAATAACTCCCAAAGTAAAGAAGCTAGGCATGAAAGGCATAGCTTGTCTGAAACCTCCTAACAGGACACACAAGCAGACCCTGTCACTTTGGCTCTCAGCCTTTTCCTTTGCCTGGAAAGAGGGAACATGCCTGGAACCTCCTACGGTGCTTTTCTCGGCCCTAGCAGACTGCAGTTCAAAACATGCTAAACGTCCAGCAATAACTCCCAAAGTAAAGAAGCTAGGACTGAAAGGCATAGCTTGTCTGAAACCTCCTAACAGGACACACAAGCAGACCCTGTCACTTTGGCTCTCAGCCTTTTCCTTTGCCTGGAAAGAGGGAACATGCCTGGAAGCTCCTACGGTGCTTTTCTCGGCCCTAGCAGACTGCAGTTCAAAACATGCTAAACGTCCAGCAATAACTCCCAAAGTAAAGAAGCTAGGCCTGAAAGGCATAGCGAGGGAACATGCCTGGAACCTCCTACGGTGCTTTTCTCGGCCCTAGCAGACTGCAGTTCAAAACATGCTAAACGTCCAGCAATAACTCCCAAAGTAAAGAAGCTAGGACTGAAAGGCATAGCTTGTCTGAAACCTCCTAACAGGACACACAAGCAGACCCTGTCACTTTGGCTCTCAGCCTTTTCCTTTGCCTGGAAAGAGGGAACATGCCTGGAAGCTCCTACGGTGCTTTTCTCGGCCCTAGCAGACTGCAGTTCAAAACATGCTAAACGTCCAGCAATAACTCCCAAAGTAAAGAAGCTAGGACTGAAAGGCATAGCTTGTCTGAAACCTCCTAACAGGACACACAAGCAGACCCTGTCACTTTGGCTCTCAGCCTTTTCCTTTGCCTGGAAAGAGGGAACATGCCTGGAAGCTCCTACGGTGCTTTTCTCGGCCCTAGCAGACTGCAGTTCAAAACATGCTAAACGTCCAGCAATAACTGCCAAAGTAAAGAAGCTAGGACTGAAAGGCATAGCTTGTCTGAAAACTCCTAACAGGACACACAAGCAGACCCTGTCACTTTGGCTCTCAGCCTTTTCCTTTGCCTGGAAAGAGGGAACATGCCTGGAAGCTCCTACGGTGCTTTTCTCGGCCCTAGCAGACTGCAGTTCAAAACATGCTAAACGTCCAGCAATAACTCCCAAAGTAAAGAAGCTAGGACTGAAAGGCATAGCTTGTCTGAAACCTCCTAACAGGACACACAAGCAGACCCTGTCACTTTGGCTCTCAGCCTTTTCCTTTGCCTGGAAAGAGGGAACATGCCTGGAAGCTCCTATGGTGCTTTTCTCGGCCCTAGCAGACTGCAGTTCAAAACATGCTAAACGTCCAGCAATAACTCCCAAAGTAAAGAAGCTAGGCATGAAAGGCATAGCTTGTCTGAAACCTCCTAACAGGACACACAAGCAGACCCTGTCACTTTGGCTCTCAGCCTTTTCCTTTGCCTGGAAAGAGGGAACATGCCTGGAACCTCCTACGGTGCTTTTCTCGGCCCTAGCAGACTGCAGTTCAAAACATGCTAAACGTCCAGCAATAACTCCCAAAGTAAAGAAGCTAGGCCTGAAAGGCATAGCTTGTCTGAAACCTCCTAACAGGACACACAAACAGACCCTGTCACTTTGGCTCTCAGCCTTTTCCTTTGCCTGGAAAGAGGGAACATGCCTGGAACCTCCTACGGTGCTTTTCTCGGCCCTAGCAGACTGCAGTTCAAAACATGCTAAACGTCCAGCAATAACTCCCAAAGTAAAGAAGCTAGGACTGAAAGGCATAGCTTGTCTGAAACCTCCTAACAGGACACACAAGCAGACCCTGTCACTTTGGCTCTCAGCCTTTTCCTTTGCCTGGAAAGAGGGAACATGCCTGGAAGCTCCTACGGTGCTTTTCTCGGCCCTAGCAGACTGCAGTTCAAAACATGCTAAACGTCCATCAATAACTCCCAAAGTAAAGAAGCTAGGCATGAAAGGCATAGCTTGTCTGAAACCTCCTAACAGGACACACAAGCAGACCCTGTCACTTTGGCTCTCAGCCTTTTCCTTTGTTTGAAAGAGGGAACATGCCTGGAAGCTCCTACGGTGCTTTTCTCGGCCCTAGCAGACTGCAGTTCAAAACATGCTAAACGTCCAGCAATAACTCCCAAAGTAAAGAAGCTAGGCATGAAAGGCATAGCTTGTCTGAAACCTCCTAACAGGACACACAAGCAGACCCTGTCACTTTGGCTCTCAGCCTTTTCCTTTGCCTGGAAAGAGGGAACATGCCTGGAACCTCCTACGGTGCTTTTCTCGGCCCTAGCAGACTGCAGTTCAAAACATGCTAAACGTCCAGCAATAACTCCCAAAGTAAAGAAGCTAGGCATGAAAGGCATAGCTTGTCTGAAACCTCTTAACAGGACATACGAGCAGACCCTGTCACTTTGGCTCTCAGCCTTTTCCTTTGCCTGGAAAGAGGGAACATGCCTGGAAGCTCCTGCGGTGCTTTTCTCGGCCCTAGCAGACTGCAGTTCAAAACATGCTAAACGTCCAGCAATAACTCCCAAAGTAAAGAAGCTAGGACTGAAAGGCATAGCTTGTCTGAAACCTCCTAACAGGACACACAAGCAGACCCTGTCACTTTGGCTCTCAGCCTTTTCCTTTGCCTGGAAAGAGGGAACATGCCTGGAACCTCCTACGGTGCTTTTCTCGGCCCTAGCAGACTGCAGTTCAAAACATGCTAAACGTCCAGCAATAACTCCCAAAGTAAAGAAGCTAGGACTGAAAGGCATAGCTTGTCTGAAACCTCCTAACAGGACACACAAGCAGACCCTGTCACTTTGGCTCTCAGCCTTTTCCTTTGCCTGGAAAGAGGGAACATGCCTGGAACCTCCTACGGTGCTTTTCTCGGCCGTAGCAGACTGCAGTTCAAAACATGCTAAACGTCCAGCAATAACTTTGGCTCTCAGCCTTTTCCTTTGCCTGGAAAGAGGGAACATGCCTGGAACCTCCTACGGTGCTTTTCTCGGCCCTAGCAGACTGCAGTTCAAAACATGCTAAACGTCCAGCAATAACTCCCAAAGTAAAGAAGCTAGGCATGAAAGGCATAGCTTGTCTGAAACCTCCTAACAGGACACACAAGCAGACCCTGTCACTTTGGCTCTCAGCCTTTTCCTTTGCCTGGAAAGAGGGAACATGCCTGGAAGCTCCTACGGTGCTTTTCTCGGCCCTAGCAGACTGCAGTTCAAAACATGCTAAACGTCCAGCAATAACTCCCAAAGTAAAGAAGCTAGGCATGAAAGGCATAGCTTGTCTGAAACCTCCTAACAGGACACACAAGCAGACCCTGTCACTTTGGCTCTCAGCCTTTTCCTTTGCCTGGAAAGAGGGAACATGCCTGGAAGCTCCTACGGTGCTTTTCTCGGCCCTAGCAGACTGCAGTTCAAAACATGCTAAACGTCCAGCAATAACTCCCAAAGTAAAGAAGCTAGGCATGAAAGGCATAGCTTGTCTGAAACCTCCTAACAGGACACACAAGCAGACCCTGTCACTTTGGCTCTCAGCCTTTTCCTTTGCCTGGAAAGAGGGAACATGCCTGGAACCTCCTACGGTGCTTTTCTCGGCCCTAGCAGACTGCAGTTCAAAACATGCTAAACGTCCAGCAATAACTCCCAAAGTAAAGAAGCTAGGACTGAAAGGCATAGCTTGTCTGAAACCTCCTAACAGGACACACAAGCAGACCCTGTCACTTTGGCTCTCAGCCTTTTCCTTTGCCTGGAAAGAGGGAACATGCCTGGAACCTCCTACGGTGCTTTTCTCGGCCCTAGCAGACTGCAGTTCAAAACATGCTAAACGTCCAGCAATAACTCCCAAAGTAAAGAAGCTAGGACTGAAAGGCATAGCTTGTCTGAAACCTCCTAACAGGACACACAAGCAGACCCTGTCACTTTGGCTCTCAGCCTTTTCCTTTGCCTGGAAAGAGGGAACATGCCTGGAAGCTCCTACGGTGCTTTTCTCGGCCCTAGCAGACTGCAGTTCAAAACATGCTAAACGTCCAGCAATAACTCCCAAAGTAAAGAAGCTAGGACTGAAAGGCATAGCTTGTCTGAAACCTCCTAACAGGACACACAAGCAGACCCTGTCACTTTGGCTCTCAGCCTTTTCCTTTGCCTGGAAAGAGGGAACATGCCTGGAAGCTCCTACGGTGCTTTTCTCGGCCCTAGCAGACTGCAGTTCAAAACATGCTAAACGTCCAGCAATAACTCCCAAAGTAAAGAAGCTAGGCATGAAAGGCATAGCTTGTCTGAAACCTCCTAACAGGACACACAAGCAGACCCTGTCACTTTGGCTCTCAGCCTTTTCCTTTGCCTGGAAAGAGGGAACATGCCTGGAAGCTCCTACGGTGCTTTTCTCGGCCCTAGCAGACTGCAGTTCAAAACATGCTAAACGTCCAGCAATAACTCCCAAAGTAAAGAAGCTAGGACTGAAAGGCATAGCTTGTCTGAAACCTCCTAACAGGACACACAAGCAGACCCTGTCACTTTGGCTCTCAGCCTTTTCCTTTGCCTGGAAAGAGGGAACATGCCTGGAAGCTCCTACGGTGCTTTTCTCGGCCCTAGCAGACTGCAGTTCAAAACATGCTAAACGTCCAGCAATAACTCCCAAAGTAAAGAAGCTAGGCATGAAAGGCATAGCTTGTCTGAAACCTCCTAACAGGACACACAAGCAGACCCTGTCACTTTGGCTCTCAGCCTTTTCCTTTGCCTGGAAAGAGGGAACATGCCTGGAAGCTCCTACGGTGCTTTTCTCGGCCCTAGCAGACTGCAGTTCAAAACATGCTAAACGTCCAGCAATAACTCCCAAAGTAAAGAAGCTAGGACTGAAAGGCATAGCTTGTCTGAAACCTCCTAACAGGACACACAAGCAGACCCTGTCACTTTGGCTCTCAGCCTTTTCCTTTGCCTGGAAAGAGGGAACATGCCTGGAAGCTCCTACGGTGCTTTTCTCGGCCCTAGCAGACTGCAGTTCAAAACATGCTAAACGTCCAGCAATAACTCCCAAAGTAAAGAAGCTAGGACTGAAAGGCATAGCTTGTCTGAAACCTCCTAACAGGACACACAAGCAGACCCTGTCACTTTGGCTCTCAGCCTTTTCCTTTGCCTGGAAAGAGGGAACATGCCTGGAAGCTCCTACGGTGCTTTTCTCGGCCCTAGCAGACTGCAGTTCAAAACATGCTAAACGTCCAGCAATAACTCCCAAAGTAAAGAAGGTAGGCCTGAAAGGCATAGCTTGTCTGAAACCTCCTAACAGGACACACAAACAGACCCTGTCACTTTGGCTCTCAGCCTTTTCCTTTGCCTGGAAAGAGGGAACATGCCTGGAACCTCCTACGGTGCTTTTCTCGGCCCTAGCAGACTGCAGTTCAAAACATGCTAAACATCCAGCAATAACTCCCAAAGTAAAGAAGCTAGGCATGAAAGGCATAGCTTGTCTGAAACCTCCTAACAGGACACACAAGCAGACCCTGTCACTTTGGCTCTCAGCCTTTTCCTTTGCCTGGAAAGAGGGAACATGCCTGGAAGCTCCTACGGTGCTTTTCTCGGCCCTAGCAGACTGCAGTTCAAAACATGCTAAACGTCCAGCAATAACTCCCAAAGTAAAGAAGCTAGGCATGAAAGGCATAGCTTGTCTGAAACCTCCTAACAGGACACACAAGCAGACCCTGTCACTTTGGCTCTCAGCCTTTTCCTTTGCCTGGAAAGAGGGAACATGCCTGGAAGCTCCTACGGTGCTTTTCTCGGCCCTAGCAGACTGCAGTTCAAAACATGCTAAACGTCCAGCAATAACTCCCAAAGTAAAGAAGCTAGGCATGAAAGGCATAGCTTGTCTGAAACCTCCTAACAGGACACACAAGCAGACCCTGTCACTTTGGCTCTCAGCCTTTTCCTTTGCCTGGAAAGAGGGAACATGCCTGGAAGCTCCTACGGTGCTTTTCTCGGCCCTAGCAGACTGCAGTTCAAAACATGCTAAACGTCCAGCAATAACTCCCAAAGTAAAGAAGCTAGGACTGAAAGGCATAGCTTGTCTGAAACCTCCTAACAGGACACACAAGCAGACCCTGTCACTTTGGCTCTCAGCCTTTTCCTTTGCCTGGAAAGAGGGAACATGCCTGGAACCTCCTACGGTGCTTTTCTCGGCCCTAGCAGACTGCAGTTCAAAACATGCTAAACGTCCAGCAATAACTCCCAAAGTAAAGAAGCTAGGACTGAAAGGCATAGCTTGTCTGAAACCTCCTAACAGGACACACAAGCAGACCCTGTCACTTTGGCTCTCAGCCTTTTCCTTTGCCTGGAAAGAGGGAACATGCCTGGAAGCTCCTACCGTGCTTTTCTCGGCCCTAGCAGACTGCAGTTCAAAACATGCTAAACGTCCAGCAATAACTCCCAAAGTAAAGAAGCTAGGACTGAAAGGCATAGCTTGTCTGAAACCTCCTAACAGGACACACAAGCAGACCCTGTCACTTTGGCTCTCAGCCTTTTCCTTTGCCTGGAAAGAGGGAACATGCCTGGAAGCTCCTACGGTGCTTTTCTCGGCCCTAGCAGACTGCAGTTCAAAACATGCTAAACGTCCAGCAATAACTCCCAAAGTAAAGAAGCTAGGACTGAAAGGCATAGCTTGTCTGAAACCTCCTAACAGGACACACAAGCAGACCCTGTCACTTTGGCTCTCAGCCTTTTCCTTTGCCTGGAAAGAGGGAACATGCCTGGAAGCTCCTACGGTGCTTTTCTCGGCCCTAGCAGACTGCAGTTCAAAACATGCTAAACGTCCAGCAATAACTCCCAAAGTAAAGAAGCTAGGCATGAAAGGCATAGCTTGTCTGAAACCTCCTAACAGGACACACAAGCAGACCCTGTCACTTTGGCTCTCAGCCTTTTCCTTTGCCTGGAAAGAGGGAACATGCCTGGAAGCTCCTACGGTGCTTTTCTCGGCCCTAGCAGACTGCAGTTCAAAACATGCTAAACGTCCAGCAATAACTCCCAAAGTAAAGAAGCTAGGACTGAAAGGCATAGCTTGTCTGAAACCTCCTAACAGGACACACAAGCAGACCCTGTCACTTTGGCTCTCAGCCTTTTCCTTTGCCTGGAAAGAGGGAACATGCCTGGAAGCTCCTACGGTGCTTTTCTCGGCCCTAGCAGACTGCAGTTCAAAACATGCTAAACGTCCAGCAATAACTCCCAAAGTAAAGAAGCTAGGACTGAAAGGCATAGCTTGTCTGAAACCTCCTAACAGGACACACAAGCAGACCCTGTCACTTTGGCTCTCAGCCTTTTCCTTTGCCTGGAAAGAGGGAACATGCCTGGAAGCTCCTACGGTGCTTTTCTCGGCCCTAGCAGACTGCAGTTCAAAACATGCTAAACGTCCAGCAATAACTCCCAAAGTAAAGAAGCTAGGACTGAAAGGCATAGCTTGTCTGAAAC
>JAKCOZ010001038.1:0-26443 GCA_022605955.1 Rallus limicola
TCTCGGCCCTAGCAGACTGCAGTTCAAAACATGCTAAACGTCCAGCAATAACTCCCAAAGTAAAGAAAGCTAGGCCTGAAAGGCATAGCTTGTCTGAAACCTCCTAACAGGACACACGAGCAGACCCTGTCACTTTGGCTCTCAGCCTTTTCCTTTGCCTGGAAAGAGGGGAACATGCCTGGAACCTCCTACGGTGCTTTTCTTGGCCCTAGCAGACTGCAGTTCAAAACATGCTAAACGTCCAGCAATAACTCCCAAAGTAAAGAAGCTAGGCCTGAAAGGCATAGCTTGTCTGAAACCTCCTGACAGGACACACGAGCAGACCCTGTCACTTTGGCTCTCAGCTTTCCTTTGCCTGGAAAGAGGGAACATGCCTGGAACCTCCTACGGTGCTTTTCTCGGCCCTAGCAGACTGCAGTTCAAAACATGCTAAACGTCCAGCAATAACTCCCAAAGTAAGAAGCTAGGCCTGAAAGGCATAGCTTGTCTGAAACCTCCTAACAGGACACACGAGCAGACCCTGTCACTTTGGCTCTCAGCCTTTTCCTTTGCCTGGAAAGAGGGAACATGCCTGGAACCTCCTACGGTGCTTTTCTCGGCCCTAGCAGACTGCAGTTCAAAACATGCTAAACGTCCAGCAATAACTCCCAAAGTAAAGAAGCTAGGCCTGAAAGGCATAGCTTGTCTGAAACCTCCTGACAGGACACACGAGCAGACCCTGTCACTTTGGCTCTCAGCCTTTTCCTTTGCCTGGAAAGAGGGAACATGCCTGGAACCTCCTACGGTGCTTTTCTCGGCCCTAGCAGACTGCAGTTCAAAACATGCTAAACGTCCAGCAATAACTCCCAAAGTAAAGAAGCTAGGCCTGAAAGGCATAGCTTGTCTGAAACCTCCTGACAGGACACACGAGCAGACCCTCTCACTTTGGCTCTCAGCCTTTTCCTTTGCCTGGAAAGAGGGAACATGCCTGGAACCTCCTACGGTGCTTTTCTCGGCCCTAGCAGACTGCAGTTCAAAACATGCTAAACGTCCAGCAATAACTCCCAAAGTAAAGAAGCTAGGCCTGAAAGGCATAGCTTGTCTGAAACCTCCTAACAGGACACACGAGCAGACCCTGTCACTTTGGCTCTCAGGCCTTTTCCTTTGCCTGGAAAGAGGGAACATGCCTGGAACCTCCTACGGTGCTTTTCTCGGCCCTAGCAGATTGCAGTTCAAAACATGCTAAACGTCCAGCAATAACTCCCAAAGTAAAGAAGCTAGGCCTGAAAGGCATAGCTTGTCTGAAACCCCCTAACAGGACACACGAGCAGACCCTGTCACTTTGGCTCTCAGCCTTTTCCTTTGCCTGGAAAGAGGGAACATGCTGGAACCTCCTACGGTGCTTTCTCGGCCCTAGCAGACTGCAGTTCAAAACATGCTAAACGTCCAGCAATAACTCCCAAAGTAAAGAAGCTAGGCCTGAAAGGCATAGCTTGTCTGAAACCTCCTAACAGGACACACGAGCAGACCCTGTCACTTTGGCTCTCAGCCTTTTCCTTTGCCTGGAAAGAGGGAACATGCCTGAAACCTCCTACAGTGCTTTTCTCGGCCCTAGCAGACTAGCTTGTCTGAAACCTCCTAACAGGACACACGAGCAGACCCTGTCACTTTGGCTCTCAGCCTTTTCCTTTGCCTGGAAAGAGGGAACATGCCTGGAACCTCTACGGTGCTTTTCTCGGCCCTAGCAGACTGCAGTTCAAAACATGCTAAACGTCCAGCAATAACTCCCAAAGTAAAGAAGCTAGGCCTGAAAGGCATAGCTCGTCTGAAACCTCCTAACAGGACACACGAGCAGACCCTGTCACTTTGGCTCTCAGCCTTTTCCTTTGCCTGGAAAGAGGGAACATGCCTGGAACCTCCTACGGTGCTTTTCTCGGCCATAGCAGACTAGCTTGTCTGAAACCTCCTGACAGGACACACGAGCAGACCCTGTCACTTTGGCTCTCAGCCTTTTCCTTTGCCTGGAAAGAGGGAACATGCCTGGAACCTCCTACGGTGCTTTTCTCGGCCCTAGCAGACTGCAGTTCAAAACATGCTAAACGTCCAGCAATAACTTCCAAAGAAGCTAGGCCTGAAAGGCATAGCTTGTCTGAAACCTCCTAACAGGACACACGAGCAGACCCTGTCACTTTGGCTCTCAGCCTTTTCCTTTGCCTGGAAAGAGGGAACATGCCTGGAACCTCCTACGGTGCTTTTCTCGGCCCTAGCAGACTGCAGTTCAAAACATGCTAAACGTCCAGCAATAACTCCAAAGTAAAGAAGCTAGGCCTGAAAGGCATAGCTTGTCTGAAACCTCCTAACAGGACACACGAGCAGACCCTGTCACTTTGGCTCTCAGCCTTTTCCTTTGCCTGGAAAGAGGGAACATGCCTGGAACCTCCTACGGTGCTTTCTCGGCCCTAGCAGACTGCAGTTCAAAACATGCTAAACGTCCAGCAATTACTCCCAAGTAAAGAAGCTAGGCCTGAAAGGCATAGCTTGTCTGAAACCTCCTAACAGGACACACGAGCAGACCCTGTCACTTTGGCTCTCAGCCTTTTCCTTTGCCTGGAAAGAGGGAACATGCCTGGAACCTCCTACGGTGCTTTTCTCGGCCCTAGCAGACTGCAGTTCAAAACATGCTAAACGTCCAGCAATAACTCCCAAAGTAAAGAAGCTAGGCCTGAAAGGCATAGCTTGTCTGAAACCTCCTAACAGGACACACGAGCAGACCCTGTCACTTTGGCTCTCAGCCTTTTCCTTTGCCTGGAAAGAGGGAACATGCCTGGAACCTCCTACGGTGCTTTTCTCGGCCCTAGCAGACTGCAGTTCAAAACATGCTAAACGTCCAGCAATAACTCCCAAAGTAAAGAAGCTAGGCCTGAAAGGCATAGCTTGTCTGAAACCCCCTAACAGGACACACGAGCAGACCCTGTCACTTTGGCTCTCAGCCTTTTCCTTTGCCTGGAAAGAGGGAACATGCCTGGAACCTCCTACGGTGCTTTTCTCGGCCCTAGCAGACTGCAGGTCACAACATGCTAAACGTCCAGCAATAACTCCCAAAGTAAAGAAGCTAGGCTGAAAGGCATAGCTTGTCTGAAACCTCCTAACAGGACACACGAGCAGACCCTGTCACTTTGGCTCTCAGCCTTTTCCTTTGCCTGGAAAGAGGGAACATGCCTGGAACCTCCTACGGTGCTTTTCTCAGCCTAGCAGACTGCAGTTCAAAACATGCTAAACGTCCAGCAATAACTCCCAAAGTAAAGAAGCTAGGCCTGAAAGGCATAGCTTGTCTGAAACCTCCTAACAGGACACACGAGCAGACCCTGTCACTTTGGCTCTCAGCCTTTTCCTTGCCTGGAAAGAGGGAACATGCCTGGAACCTCCTACGGTGCTTTTCTCGGCCCTAGCAGACTGCAGTTCAAAACATGCTAAACGTCCAGCAATAACTCCCAAAGTAAAGAAGCTAGGCCTGAAAGGCATAGCTTGTCTGAAACCTCCTAACAGGACACACGAGCAGACCCTGTCACTTTGGCTCTCAGCCTTTTCCTTTGCCTGGAAAGAGGGAACATGCCTGGAACCTCCTACGGTGCTTTTCTTGGCCCTAGCAGACTGCAGTTCAAAACATGCTAAACGTCAGCAATAACTCCCAAAGTAAAGAAGCTAGGCCTGAAAGGCATAGCTTGTCTGAAACCTCCTGACAGGACACACGAGCAGACCCTGTCACTTTGGCTCTCAGCCTTTTCCTTTGCCTGGAAAGAGGGAACATGCCTGGAACCTCCTACGGTGCTTTTCTCGGCCCTAGCAGACTGCAGTTCAAAACATGCTAAACGTCCAGCAATTACTCCCAAAGTAAAGAAGCTAGGCCTGAAAGGCATAGCTTGTCTGAAACCTCCTAACAGGACACACGAGCAGACCCTGTCACTTTGGCTCTCAGCCTTTTCCTTTGCCTGGAAAGAGGGAACATGCCTGGAACCTCCTACGGTGCTTTTCTCGGCCCTAGCAGACTGCAGTTCAAAACATGCTAAACGTCCAGCAATAACTCCCAAAGTAAAGAAGCTAGGCCTGAAAGGCATAGCTTGTCTGAAACCTCCTAACAGGACACACGAGCAGACCCTGTCACTTTGGCTCTCAGCCTTTTCCTTTGCCTGGAAAGAGGGAACATGCCTGGAACCTCCTACGGTGCTTTTCTCGGCCCTAGCAGACTGCAGTTCAAAACATGCTAAACGTCCAGCAATAACTCCCAAAGTAAAGAAGCTAGGCCTGAAAGGCATAGCTTGTCTGAAACCCCCTAACAGGACACACGAGCAGACCCTGTCACTTTGGCTCTCAGCCTTTTCCTTTGCCTGGAAAGAGGGAACATGCCTGGAACCTCCTACGGTGCTTTTCTCGGCCCTAGCAGACTGCAGGTCACAACATGCTAAACGTCCAGCAATAACTCCCAAAGTAAAGAAGCTAGGCCTGAAAGGCATAGCTTGTCTGAAACCTCCTAACAGGACACACGAGCAGACCCTGTCACTTTGGCTCTCAGCCTTTTCCTTTGCCTGGAAAGAGGGAACATGCCTGGAACCTCCTACGGTGCTTTTCTCAGCCCTAGCAGACTGCAGTTCAAAACATGCTAAACGTCCAGCAATAACTCCCAAAGTAAAGAAGCTAGGCCTGAAAGGCATAGCTTGTCTGAAACCTCCTAACAGGACACACGAGCAGACCCTGTCACTTTGGCTCTCAGCCTTTTCCTTTGCCTGGAAAGAGGGAACATGCCTGGAACCTCCTACGGTGCTTTTCTCGGCCCTAGCAGACTGCAGTTCAAAACATGCTAAACGTCCAGCAATAACTCCCAAAGTAAAGAAGCTAGGCCTGAAAGGCATAGCTTGTCTGAAACCTCCTAACAGGACACACGAGCAGACCCTGTCACTTTGGCTCTCAGCCTTTTCCTTTGCCTGGAAAGAGGGAACATGCCTGGAACCTCCTACGGTGCTTTTCTCGGCCCTAGCAGACTGCAGTTCAAAACATGCTAAACGTCCAGCAATAACTCCCAAAGTAAAGAAGCTAGGCCTGAAAGGCATAGCTTGTCTGAAACCTCCTAACAGGACACACGAGCAGACCCTGTCACTTTGGCTCTCAGCCTTTTCCTTTGCCTGGAAAGAGGGAACATGCCTGGAACCTCCTACGGTGCTTTTCTCAGCCCTAGCAGACTGCAGTTCAAAACATGCTAAACGTCCAGCAATAACTCCCAAAGTAAAGAAGCTAGGCCTGAAAGGCATAGCTTGTCTGAAACCTCCTAACAGGACACACGAGCAGACCCTGTCACTTTGGCTCTCAGCCTTTTCCTTTGCCTGGAAAGAGGGAACATGCCTGGAACCTCCTACGGTGCTTTTCTCGGCCCTAGCAGACTGCAGTTCAAAACATGCTAAACGTCCAGCAATAACTCCCAAAGTAAAGAAGCTAGGCCTGAAAGGCATAGCTTGTCTGAAACCTCCTAACAGGACACACGAGCAGACCCTGTCACTTTGGCTCTCAGCCTTTTCCTTTGCCTGGAAAGAGGGAACATGCCTGGAACCTCCTACGGTGCTTTTCTCGGCCCTAGCAGACTGCAGTTCAAAACATGCTAAACGTCCAGCAATAACTCCCAAAGTAAAGAAGCTAGGCCTGAAAGGCATAGCTTGTCTGAAACCTCCTAACAGGACACACGAGCAGACCCTGTCACTTTGGCTCTCAGCCTTTTCCTTTGCCTGGAAAGAGGGAACATGCCTGGAACCTCCTACGGTGCTTTTCTCGGCCCTAGCAGACTGCAGTTCAAAACATGCTAAACGTCCAGCAATAACTCCCAAAGTAAAGAAGCTAGGCCTGAAAGGCATAGCTTGTCTGAAACCCCCTAACAGGACATACGAGCAGACCCTGTCACTTTGGCTCTCAGCCTTTTCCTTTGCCTGGAAAGAAGGAACATGCCTGGAACCTCCTACGGTGCTTTTCTCGGCCCTAGCAGACTGCAGGTCACAACATGCTAAACGTCCAGCAATAACTCCCAAAGTAAAGAAGCTAGGCCTGAAAGGCATAGCTTGTCTGAAACCCCCTAACAGGACACACGAGCAGACCCTGTCACTTTGGCTCTCAGCCTTTTCCTTTGCCTGGAAAGAGGGAACATGCCTGGAACCTCCTACGGTGCTTTTCTCGGCCCTAGCAGACTGCAGTTCAAAACATGCTAAACGTCCAGCAATAACTCCCAAAGTAAAGAAGCTAGGCCTGAAAGGCATAGCTTGTCTGAAACCTCCTAACAGGACACACGAGCAGACCCTGTCACTTTGGCTCTCAGCCTTTTCCTTTGCCTGGAAAGAGGGAACATGCCTGGAACCTCCTACGATGCTTTTCTCGGCCCTAGCAGACTGCAGTTCAAAACATGCTAAACGTCCAGCAATAACTCCCAAAGTAAAGAAGCTAGGCCTGAAAGGCATAGCTTGTCTGAAACCTCCTAACAGGACACACGAGCAGACCCTGTCACTTTGGCTCTCAGCCTTTTCCTTTGCCTGGAAAGAGGGAACATGCCTGGAACCTCCTACGGTGCTTTTCTCGGCCCTAGCAGACTGCAGTTCAAAACATGCTAAACGTCCAGCAATAACTCCCAAAGTAAAGAAGCTAGGCCTGAAAGGCATAGCTTGTCTGAAACCTCCTAACAGGACACACGAGCAGACCCTGTCACTTTGGCTCTCAGCCTTTTCCTTTGCCTGGAAAGAGGGAACATGCCTGGAACCTCCTACGGTGCTTTTCTCGGCCCTAGCAGACTGCAGTTCAAAACATGCTAAACGTCCAGCAATAACTCCCAAAGTAAAGAAGCTAGGCCTGAAAGGCATAGCTTGTCTGAAACCCCCTAACAGGACACACGAGCAGACCCTGTCACTTTGGCTCTCAGCCTTTTCCTTTGCCTGGAAAGAAGGAACATGCCTGGAACCTCCTACGGTGCTTTTCTCGGCCCTAGCAGACTGCAGTTCAAAACATGCTAAACGTCCAGCAATAACTCCCAAAGTAAAGAAGCTAGGCCTGAAAGGCATAGCTCGTCTGAAACCTCCTAACAGGACACACGAGCAGACCCTGTCACTTTGGCTCTCAGCCTTTTCCTTTGCCTGGAAAGAGGGAACATGCCTGGAACCTCCTACGGTGCTTTTCTCGGCCCTAGCAGACTGCAGTTCAAAACATGCTAAACGTCCAGCAATAACTCCCAAAGTAAAGAAGCTAGGCCTGAAAGGCATAGCTTGTCTGAAACCTCCTAACAGGACACACGAGCAGACCCTGTCACTTTGGCTCTCAGCCTTTTCCTTTGCCTGGAAAGAGGGAACATGCCTGGAACCTCCTACGGTGCTTTTCTCGGCCCTAGCAGACTGCAGTTCAAAACATGCTAAACGTCCAGCAATAACTTCCAAAGTAAAGAAGCTAGGCCTGAAAGGCATAGCTTGTCTGAAACCTCCTAACAGGACACACGAGCAGACCCTGTCACTTTGGCTCTCAGCCTTTTCCTTTGCCTGGAAAGAGGGAACATGCCTGGAACCTCCTACGGTGCTTTTCTCGGCCCTAGCAGACTGCAGTTCAAAACATGCTAAACGTCCAGCAATAACTCCCAAAGTAAAGAAGCTAGGCCTGAAAGGCATAGCTTGTCTGAAACCTCCTAACAGGACACACGAGCAGACCCTGTCACTTTGGCTCTCAGCTTTTTCCTTTGCCTGGAAAGAGGGAACATGCCTGGAACCTCCTACGGTGCTTTTCTCGGCCCTAGCAGACTGCAGTTCAAAACATGCTAAACGTCCAGCAATAACTCCCAAAGTAAAGAAGCTAGGCCTGAAAGGCATAGCTCGTCTGAAACCTCCTAACAGGACACACGAGCAGACCCTGTCACTTTGGCTCTCAGCCTTTTCCTTTGCCTGGAAAGAGGGAACATGCCTGGAACCTCCTACGGTGCTTTTCTCGGCCCTAGCAGACTGCAGTTCAAAACATGCTAAACGTCCAGCAATAACTCCCAAAGTAAAGAAGCTAGGCCTGAAAGGCATAGCTTGTCTGAAACCTCCTAACAGGACACACGAGCAGACCCTGTCACTTTGGCTCTCAGCCTTTTCCTTTGCCTGGAAAGAGGGAACATGCCTGGAACCTCCTACGGTGCTTTTCTCGGCCCTAGCAGACTGCAGTTCAAAACATGCTAAATGTCCAGCAATAAATCCCAAAGTAAAGAAGCTAGGCCTGAAAGGCATAGCTCGTCTGAAACCTCCTAACAGGACACACGAGCAGACCCTGTCACTTTGGCTCTCAGCCTTTTCCTTTGCCTGGAAAGAGGGAACATGCCTGGAACCTCCTACGGTGCTTTTCTCGGTCCTAGCAGACTGCAGTTCAAAACATGCTAAACGTCCAGCAATAACTCCCAAAGTAAAGAAGCTAGGCCTGAAAGGCATAGCTCGTCTGAAACCTCCTAACAGGACACACGAGCAGACCCTGTCACTTTGGCTCTCAGCCTTTTCCTTTGCCTGGAAAGAGGGAACATGCCTGGAACCTCCTACGGTGCTTTTCTCGGCCCTAGCAGACTGCAGTTCAAAACATGCTAAACGTCCAGCAATAACTTCCAAAGTAAAGAAGCTAGGCCCGAAAGGCATAGCTCGTCTGAAACCTCCTAACAGGACACACGAGCAGACCCTGTCACTTTGGCTCTCAGCCTTTTCCTTTGCCTGGAAAGAGGGAACATGCCTGGAACCTCCTACGGTGCTTTTCTCGGCCCTAGCAGACTAGCTTGTCTGAAACCTCCTAACAGGACACACGAGCAGACCCTGTCACTTTGGCTCTCAGCCTTTTCCTTTGCCTGGAAAGAGGGAACATGCCTGGAACCTCCTACGGTGCTTTTCTCGGCCCTAGCAGACTGCAGTTCAAAACATGCTAAACGTCCAGCAATAACTCCCAAAGTAAAGAAGCTAGGCCTGAAAGGCATAGCTTGTCTGAAACCTCCTAACAGGACACACGAGCAGACCCTGTCACTTTGGCTCTCAGCCTTTTCCTTTGCCTGGAAAGAGGGAACATGCCTGGAACCTCCTACGGTGCTTTTCTCGGCCCTAGCAGACTGCAGTTCAAAACATGCTAAACGTCCAGCAATAACTCCCAAAGTAAAGAAGCTAGGCCTGAAAGGCATAGCTTGTCTGAAACCTCCTAACAGGACACACGAGCAGACCCTGTCACTTTGGCTCTCAGCCTTTTCCTTTGCCTGGAAAGAGGGAACATGCCTGGAACCTCCTACGGTGCTTTTCTCGGCCCTAGCAGACTGCAGTTCAAAACATGCTAAACGTCCAGCAATAACTTCCAAAGTAAAGAAGCTAGGCCTGAAAGGCATAGCTTGTCTGAAACCTCCTAACAGGACACACGAGCAGACCCTGTCACTTTGGCTCTCAGCCTTTTCCTTTGCCTGGAAAGAGGGAACATGCCTGGAACCTCCTACGGTGCTTTTCTCGGCCCTAGCAGACTGCAGTTCAAAACATGCTAAACGTCCAGCAATAACTCCCAAAGTAAAGAAGCTAGGGCTGAAAGGCATAGCTTGTCTGAAACCTCCTAACAGGACACACGAGCAGACCCTGTCACTTTGGCTCTCAGCTTTTTCCTTTGCCTGGAAAGAGGGAACATGCCTGGAACCTCCTACGGTGCTTTTCTCGGCCCTAGCAGACTGCAGTTCAAAACATGCTAAACGTCCAGCAATAACTCCCAAAGTAAAGAAGCTAGGCCTGAAAGGCATAGCTCGTCTGAAACCTCCTAACAGGACACACGAGCAGACCCTGTCACTTTGGCTCTCAGCCTTTTCCTTTGCCTGGAAAGAGGGAACATGCCTGGAACCTCCTACGGTGCTTTTCTCGGCCCTAGCAGACTGCAGTTCAAAACATGCTAAACGTCCAGCAATAACTCCCAAAGTAAAGAAGCTAGGCCTGAAAGGCATAGCTTGTCTGAAACCTCCTAACAGGACACACGAGCAGACCCTGTCACTTTGGCTCTCAGCCTTTTCCTTTGCCTGGAAAGAGGGAACATGCCTGGAACCTCCTACGGTGCTTTTCTCGGCCCTAGCAGACTGCAGTTCAAAACATGCTAAACGTCCAGCAATAACTCCCAAAGTAAAGAAGCTAGGCCTGAAAGGCATAGCTCGTCTGAAACCTCCTAACAGGACACACGAGCAGACCCTGTCACTTTGGCTCTCAGCCTTTTCCTTTGCCTGGAAAGAGGGAACATGCCTGGAACCTCCTACGGTGCTTTTCTCGGTCCTAGCAGACTGCAGTTCAAAACATGCTAAACGTCCAGCAATAACTCCCAAAGTAAAGAAGCTAGGCCTGAAAGGCATAGCTCGTCTGAAACCTCCTAACAGGACACACGAGCAGACCCTGTCACTTTGGCTCTCAGCCTTTTCCTTTGCCTGGAAAGAGGGAACATGCCTGGAACCTCCTACGGTGCTTTTCTCGGCCCTAGCAGACTGCAGTTCAAAACATGCTAAACGTCCAGCAATAACTTCCAAAGTAAAGAAGCTAGGCCCGAAAGGCATAGCTCGTCTGAAACCTCCTAACAGGACACACGAGCAGACCCTGTCACTTTGGCTCTCAGCCTTTTCCTTTGCCTGGAAAGAGGGAACATGCCTGGAACCTCCTACGGTGCTTTTCTCGGCCCTAGCAGACTAGCTTGTCTGAAACCTCCTAACAGGACACACGAGCAGACCCTGTCACTTTGGCTCTCAGCCTTTTCCTTTGCCTGGAAAGAGGGAACATGCCTGGAACCTCCTACGGTGCTTTTCTCGGCCCTAGCAGACTGCAGTTCAAAACATGCTAAACGTCCAGCAATAACTCCCAAAGTAAAGAAGCTAGGCCTGAAAGGCATAGCTTGTCTGAAACCTCCTAACAGGACACACGAGCAGACCCTGTCACTTTGGCTCTCAGCCTTTTCCTTTGCCTGGAAAGAGGGAACATGCCTGGAACCTCCTACGGTGCTTTTCTCGGCCCTAGCAGACTGCAGTTCAAAACATGCTAAACGTCCAGCAATAACTCCCAAAGTAAAGAAGCTAGGCCTGAAAGGCATAGCTTGTCTGAAACCTCCTAACAGGACACACGAGCAGACCCTGTCACTTTGGCTCTCAGCCTTTTCCTTTGCCTGGAAAGAGGGAACATGCCTGGAACCTCCTACGGTGCTTTTCTCGGCCCTAGCAGACTGCAGTTCAAAACATGCTAAACGTCCAGCAATAACTCCCAAAGTAAAGAAGCTAGGCCTGAAAGGCATAGCTTGTCTGAAACCTCCTAACAGGACACACGAGCAGACCCTGTCACTTTGGCTCTCAGCCTTTTCCTTTGCCTGGAAAGAGGGAACATGCCTGGAACCTCCTACGGTGCTTTTCTCGGCCCTAGCAGACTGCAGTTCAAAACATGCTAAACGTCCAGCAATAACTCCCAAAGTAAAGAAGCTAGGCCTGAAAGGCATAGCTTGTCTGAAACCTCCTAACAGGACACACGAGCAGACCCTGTCACTTTGGCTCTCAGCCTTTTCCTTTGCCTGGAAAGAGGGAACATGCCTGGAACCTCCTACGGTGCTTTTCTCGGCCCTAGCAGACTGCAGTTCAAAACATGCTAAACGTCCAGCAATAACTCCCAAAGTAAAGAAGCTAGGCCTGAAAGGCATAGCTTGTCTGAAACCCCCTATCAGGACATACGAGCAGACCCTGTCACTTTGGCTCTCAGCCTTTTCCTTTGCCTGGAAAGAAGGAACATGCCTGGAACCTCCTACGGTGCTTTTCTCGGCCCTAGCAGACTGCAGGTCACAACATGCTAAACGTCCAGCAATAACTCCCAAAGTAAAGAAGCTAGGCCTGAAAGGCATAGCTTGTCTGAAACCCCCTAACAGGACACACGAGCAGACCCTGTCACTTTGGCTCTCAGCCTTTTCCTTTGCCTGGAAAGAGGGAACATGCCTGGAACCTCCTACGGTGCTTTTCTCGGCCCTAGCAGACTGCAGTTCAAAACATGCTAAACGTCCAGCAATAACTCCCAAAGTAAAGAAGCTAGGCCTGAAAGGCATAGCTTGTCTGAAACCTCCTAACAGGACACACGAGCAGACCCTGTCACTTTGGCTCTCAGCCTTTTCCTTTGCCTGGAAAGAGGGAACATGCCTGGAACCTCCTACGGTGCTTTTCTCGGCCCTAGCAGACTGCAGTTCAAAACATGCTAAACGTCCAGCAATAACTCCCAAAGTAAAGAAGCTAGGCCTGAAAGGCATAGCTTGTCTGAAACCTCCTAACAGGACACACGAGCAGACCCTGTCACTTTGGCTCTCAGCCTTTTCCTTTGCCTGGAAAGAGGGAACATGCCTGGAACCTCCTACGGTGCTTTTCTCGGCCCTAGCAGACTGCAGTTCAAAACATGCTAAACGTCCAGCAATAACTCCCAAAGTAAAGAAGCTAGGCCTGAAAGGCATAGCTTGTCTGAAACCTCCTAACAGGACACACGAGCAGACCCTGTCACTTTGGCTCTCAGCCTTTTCCTTTGCCTGGAAAGAGGGAACATGCCTGGAACCTCCTACGGTGCTTTTCTCGGCCCTAGCAGACTGCAGTTCAAAACATGCTAAACGTCCAGCAATAACTCCCAAAGTAAAGAAGCTAGGCCTGAAAGGCATAGCTTGTCTGAAACCCCCTAACAGGACACACGAGCAGACCCTGTCACTTTGGCTCTCAGCCTTTTCCTTTGCCTGGAAAGAAGGAACATGCCTGGAACCTCCTACGGTGCTTTTCTCGGCCCTAGCAGACTGCAGGTCACAACATGCTAAACGTCCAGCAATAACTCCCAAAGTAAAGAAGCTAGGCCTGAAAGGCATAGCTTGTCTGAAACCCCCTAACAGGACACACGAGCAGACCCTGTCACTTTGGCTCTCAGCCTTTTCCTTTGCCTGGAAAGAGGGAACATGCCTGGAACCTCCTACGGTGCTTTTCTCGGCCCTAGCAGACTGCAGTTCAAAACATGCTAAACGTCCAGCAATAACTCCCAAAGTAAAGAAGCTAGGCCTGAAAGGCATAGCTTGTCTGAAACCTCCTAACAGGACACACGAGCAGACCCTGTCACTTTGGCTCTCAGCCTTTTCCTTTGCCTGGAAAGAGGGAACATGCCTGGAACCTCCTACGGTGCTTTTCTCGGCCCTAGCAGACTGCAGTTCAAAACATGCTAAACGTCCAGCAATAACTTCCAAAGTAAAGAAGCTAGGCCAGAAAGGCATAGCTTGTCTGAAACCTCCTAACAGGACACACGAGCAGACCCTGTCACTTTGGCTCTCAGCCTTTTCCTTTGCCTGGAAAGAGGGAACATGCCTGGAACCTCCTACGGTGCTTTTCTCGGCCCTAGCAGACTGCAGTTCAAAACATGCTAAACGTCCAGCAATAACTTCCAAAGTAAAGAAGCTAGGCCTGAAAGGCATAGCTTGTCTGAAACCTCCTAACAGGACACACGAGCAGACCCTGTCACTTTGGCTCTCAGCCTTTTCCTTTGCCTGGAAAGAGGGAACATGCCTGGAACCTCCTACGGTGCTTTTCTCGGCCCTAGCAGACTGCAGTTCAAAACATGCTAAACGTCCAGCAATAACTCCCAAAGTAAAGAAGCTAGGCCTGAAAGGCATAGCTTGTCTGAAACCTCCTAACAGGACACACGAGCAGACCCTGTCACTTTGGCTCTCAGCCTTTTCCTTTGCCTGGAAAGAGGGAACATGCCTGGAACCTCCTACGGTGCTTTTCTCGGCCCTAGCAGACTAGCTTGTCTGAAACCTCCTAACAGGACACACGAGCAGACCCTGTCACTTTGGCTCTCAGCCTTTTCCTTTGCCTGGAAAGAGGGAACATGCCTGGAACCTCCTACGGTGCTTTTCTCGGCCCTAGCAGACTGCAGTTCAAAACATGCTAAACGTCCAGCAATAACTCCCAAAGTAAAGAAGCTAGGCCTGAAAGGCATAGCTTGTCTGAAACCTCCTAACAGGACACACGAGCAGACCCTGTCACTTTGGCTCTCAGCCTTTTCCTTTGCCTGGAAAGAGGGAACATGCCTGGAACCTCCTACGGTGCTTTTCTCGGCCCTAGCAGACTAGCTTGTCTGAAACCTCCTAACAGGACACACGAGCAGACCCTGTCACTTTGGCTCTCAGCCTTTTCCTTTGCCTGGAAAGAGGGAACATGCCTGGAACCTCCTACGGTGCTTTTCTCGGCCCTAGCAGACTGCAGTTCAAAACATGCTAAACGTCCAGCAATAACTCCCAAAGTAAAGAAGCTAGGCCTGAAAGGCATAGCTTGTCTGAAACCTCCTAACAGGACACACGAGCAGACCCTGTCACTTTGGCTCTCAGCCTTTTCCTTTGCCTGGAAAGAGGGAACATGCCTGGAACCTCCTACGGTGCTTTTCTCGGCCCTAGCAGACTGCAGTTCAAAACATGCTAAACGTCCAGCAATAACTCCCAAAGTAAAGAAGCTAGGCCTGAAAGGCATAGCTTGTCTGAAACCTCCTAACAGGACACACGAGCAGACCCTGTCACTTTGGCTCTCAGCCTTTTCCTTTGCCTGGAAAGAGGGAACATGCCTGGAACCTCCTACGGTGCTTTTCTCGGCCCTAGCAGACTGCAGTTCAAAACATGCTAAACGTCCAGCAATAACTCCCAAAGTAAAGAAGCTAGGCCTGAAAGGCATAGCTTGTCTGAAACCTCCTAACAGGACACACGAGCAGACCCTGTCACTTTGGCTCTCAGCCTTTTCCTTTGCCTGGAAAGAGGGAACATGCCTGGAACCTCCTACGGTGCTTTTCTCGGCCCTAGCAGACTGCAGTTCAAAACATGCTAAACGTCCAGCAATAACTCCCAAAGTAAAGAAGCTAGGCCTGAAAGGCATAGCTTGTCTGAAACCTCCTAACAGGACACACGAGCAGACCCTGTCACTTTGGCTCTCAGCCTTTTCCTTTGCCTGGAAAGAGGGAACATGCCTGGAACCTCCTACGGTGCTTTTCTCGGCCCTAGCAGACTGCAGTTCAAAACATGCTAAACGTCCAGCAATAACTCCCAAAGTAAAGAAGCTAGGCCTGAAAGGCATAGCTTGTCTGAAACCCCCTATCAGGACATACGAGCAGACCCTGTCACTTTGGCTCTCAGCCTTTTCCTTTGCCTGGAAAGAAGGAACATGCCTGGAACCTCCTACGGTGCTTTTCTCGGCCCTAGCAGACTGCAGGTCACAACATGCTAAACGTCCAGCAATAACTCCCAAAGTAAAGAAGCTAGGCCTGAAAGGCATAGCTTGTCTGAAACCCCCTAACAGGACACACGAGCAGACCCTGTCACTTTGGCTCTCAGCCTTTTCCTTTGCCTGGAAAGAGGGAACATGCCTGGAACCTCCTACGGTGCTTTTCTCGGCCCTAGCAGACTGCAGTTCAAAACATGCTAAACGTCCAGCAATAACTCCCAAAGTAAAGAAGCTAGGCCTGAAAGGCATAGCTTGTCTGAAACCTCCTAACAGGACACACGAGCAGACCCTGTCACTTTGGCTCTCAGCCTTTTCCTTTGCCTGGAAAGAGGGAACATGCCTGGAACCTCCTACGGTGCTTTTCTCGGCCCTAGCAGACTGCAGTTCAAAACATGCTAAACGTCCAGCAATAACTCCCAAAGTAAAGAAGCTAGGCCTGAAAGGCATAGCTTGTCTGAAACCTCCTAACAGGACACACGAGCAGACCCTGTCACTTTGGCTCTCAGCCTTTTCCTTTGCCTGGAAAGAGGGAACATGCCTGGAACCTCCTACGGTGCTTTTCTCGGCCCTAGCAGACTGCAGTTCAAAACATGCTAAACGTCCAGCAATAACTCCCAAAGTAAAGAAGCTAGGCCTGAAAGGCATAGCTTGTCTGAAACCTCCTAACAGGACACACGAGCAGACCCTGTCACTTTGGCTCTCAGCCTTTTCCTTTGCCTGGAAAGAGGGAACATGCCTGGAACCTCCTACGGTGCTTTTCTCGGCCCTAGCAGACTGCAGTTCAAAACATGCTAAACGTCCAGCAATAACTCCCAAAGTAAAGAAGCTAGGCCTGAAAGGCATAGCTTGTCTGAAACCCCCTAACAGGACACACGAGCAGACCCTGTCACTTTGGCTCTCAGCCTTTTCCTTTGCCTGGAAAGAAGGAACATGCCTGGAACCTCCTACGGTGCTTTTCTCGGCCCTAGCAGACTGCAGGTCACAACATGCTAAACGTCCAGCAATAACTCCCAAAGTAAAGAAGCTAGGCCTGAAAGGCATAGCTTGTCTGAAACCCCCTAACAGGACACACGAGCAGACCCTGTCACTTTGGCTCTCAGCCTTTTCCTTTGCCTGGAAAGAGGGAACATGCCTGGAACCTCCTACGGTGCTTTTCTCGGCCCTAGCAGACTGCAGTTCAAAACATGCTAAACGTCCAGCAATAACTCCCAAAGTAAAGAAGCTAGGCCTGAAAGGCATAGCTTGTCTGAAACCTCCTAACAGGACACACGAGCAGACCCTGTCACTTTGGCTCTCAGCCTTTTCCTTTGCCTGGAAAGAGGGAACATGCCTGGAACCTCCTACGGTGCTTTTCTCGGCCCTAGCAGACTGCAGTTCAAAACATGCTAAACGTCCAGCAATAACTTCCAAAGTAAAGAAGCTAGGCCAGAAAGGCATAGCTTGTCTGAAACCTCCTAACAGGACACACGAGCAGACCCTGTCACTTTGGCTCTCAGCCTTTTCCTTTGCCTGGAAAGAGGGAACATGCCTGGAACCTCCTACGGTGCTTTTCTCGGCCCTAGCAGACTGCAGTTCAAAACATGCTAAACGTCCAGCAATAACTTCCAAAGTAAAGAAGCTAGGCCTGAAAGGCATAGCTTGTCTGAAACCTCCTAACAGGACACACGAGCAGACCCTGTCACTTTGGCTCTCAGCCTTTTCCTTTGCCTGGAAAGAGGGAACATGCCTGGAACCTCCTACGGTGCTTTTCTCGGCCCTAGCAGACTGCAGGTCACAACATGCTAAACGTCCAGCAATAACTCCCAAAGTAAAGAAGCTAGGCCTGAAAGGCATAGCTTGTCTGAAACCTCCTCACAGGACACACGAGCAGACCCTGTCACTTTGGCTCTCAGCCTTTTCCTTTGCCTGGAAAGAGGGAACATGCCTGGAACCTCCTACGGTGCTTTTCTCGGCCCTAGCAGACTGCAGTTCAAAACATGCTAAACATCCAGCAATAACTCCCAAAGTAAAGAAGCTAGGCCTGAAAGGCATAGCTCGTCTGAAACCTCCTAACAGGACACACGAGCAGACCCTGTCACTTTGGCTCTCAGCCTTTTCCTTTGCCTGGAAAGAGGGAACATGCCTGGAACCTCCTACGGTGCTTTTCTCGGCCCTAGCAGACTGCAGTTCAAAACATGCTAAACGTCCAGCAATAACTCCCAAAGTAAAGAAGCTAGGCCTGAAAGGCATAGCTCGTCTGAAACCTCCTAACAGGACACACGAGCAGACCCTGTCACTTTGGCTCTCAGCCTTTTCCTTTGCCTGGAAAGAGGGAACATGCCTGGAACCTCCTACGGTGCTTTTCTCGGTCCTAGCAGACTGCAGTTCAAAACATGCTAAACGTCCAGCAATAACTCCCAAAGTAAAGAAGCTAGGCCTGAAAGGCATAGCTCGTCTGAAACCTCCTAACAGGACACACGAGCAGACCCTGTCACTTTGGCTCTCAGCCTTTTCCTTTGCCTGGAAAGAGGGAACATGCCTGGAACCTCCTACGGTGCTTTTCTCGGCCCTAGCAGACTGCAGTTCAAAACATGCTAAACGTCCAGCAATAACTTCCAAAGTAAAGAAGCTAGGCCTGAAAGGCATAGCTCGTCTGAAACCTCCTAACAGGACACACGAGCAGACCCTGTCACTTTGGCTCTCAGCCTTTTCCTTTGCCTGGAAAGAGGGAACATGCCTGGAACCTCCTACGGTGCTTTTCTCGGCCCTAGCAGACTGCAGTTCAAAACATGCTAAACGTCCAGCAATAACTCCCAAAGTAAAGAAGCTAGGCCTGAAAGGCATAGCTTGTCTGAAACCCCCTAACAGGACACACGAGCAGACCCTGTCACTTTGGCTCTCAGCCTTTTCCTTTGCCTGGAAAGAGGGAACATGCCTGGAACCTCCTACGGTGCTTTTCTCGGCTCTAGCAGACTGCAGGTCACAACATGCTAAACGTCCAGCAATAACTCCCAAAGTAAAGAAGCTAGGCCTGAAAGGCATAGCTTGTCTGAAACCTCCTAAGAGGACACACGAGCAGACCCTGTCACTTTGGCTCTCAGCCTTTTCCTTTGCCTGGAAAGAGGGATCATGCCTGGAACCTCCTACGGTGCTTTTCTCGGCCCTAGCAGACTGCAGTTCAAAACATGCTAAACGTCCAGCAATAACTCCCAAAGTAAAGAAGCTAGGCCTGAAAGGCATAGCTTGTCTGAAACCTCCTGACAGGACACACGAGCAGACCCTGTAACTTTGGTTCTCAGCCTTTTCCTTTGCCTGGAAAGAGGGAACATGCCTGGAACCTCCTACGGTGCTTTTCTCGGCCCTAGCAGACTGCAGTTCAAAACATGCTAAACGTCCAGCAATAACTCCCAAAGTAAAGAAGCTAGGCCTGAAAGGCATAGCTCGTCTGAAACCTCCTAACAGGACACACGAGCAGACCCTGTCACTTTGGCTCTCAGCCTTTTCCTTTGCCTGGAAAGAGGGAACATGCCTGGAACCTCCTACGGTGCTTTTCTCGGTCCTAGCAGACTGCAGTTCAAAACATGCTAAACGTCCAGCAATAACTCCCAAAGTAAAGAAGCTAGGCCTGAAAGGCATAGCTCGTCTGAAACCTCCTAACAGGACACACGAGCAGACCCTGTCACTTTGGCTCTCAGCCTTTTCCTTTGCCTGGAAAGAGGGAACATGCCTGGAACCTCCTACGGTGCTTTTCTCGGCCCTAGCAGACTGCAGTTCAAAACATGCTAAACGTCCAGCAATAACTTCCAAAGTAAAGAAGCTAGGCCTGAAAGGCATAGCTCGTCTGAAACCTCCTAACAGGACACACGAGCAGACCCTGTCACTTTGGCTCTCAGCCTTTTCCTTTGCCTGGAAAGAGGGAACATGCCTGGAACCTCCTACGGTGCTTTTCTCGGCCCTAGCAGACTGCAGTTCAAAACATGCTAAACGTCCAGCAATAACTCCCAAAGTAAAGAAGCTAGGCCTGAAAGGCATAGCTTGTCTGAAACCCCCTAACAGGACACACGAGCAGACCCTGTCACTTTGGCTCTCAGCCTTTTCCTTTGCCTGGAAAGAGGGAACATGCCTGGAACCTCCTACGGTGCTTTTCTCGGCTCTAGCAGACTGCAGGTCACAACATGCTAAACGTCCAGCAATAACTCCCAAAGTAAAGAAGCTAGGCCTGAAAGGCATAGCTTGTCTGAAACCTCCTAAGAGGACACACGAGCAGACCCTGTCACTTTGGCTCTCAGCCTTTTCCTTTGCCTGGAAAGAGGGATCATGCCTGGAACCTCCTACGGTGCTTTTCTCGGCCCTAGCAGACTGCAGTTCAAAACATGCTAAACGTCCAGCAATAACTCCCAAAGTAAAGAAGCTAGGCCTGAAAGGCATAGCTTGTCTGAAACCTCCTGACAGGACACACGAGCAGACCCTGTAACTTTGGTTCTCAGCCTTTTCCTTTGCCTGGAAAGAGGGAACATGCCTGGAACCTCCTACGGTGCTTTTCTCGGCCCTAGCAGACTGCAGTTCAAAACATGCTAAACGTCCAGCAATAACTCCCAAAGTAAAGGAGCGAGGCATGAAAGGCATAGCTTGTCTGAAACCTCCTAACAGGACACACGAGCAGACCCTGTCACTTTGGCTCTCAGCCTTTTCCTTTGCCTGGAAAGAGGGAACATGCCTGGAACCTCCTACGGTGCTTTTCTCGGCCCTAGCAGACTGCAGTTCAAAACATGCTAAACGTCCAGCAATAACTCCCAAAGTAAAGAAGCTAGGCCTGAAAGGCATAGCTTGTCTGAAACCTCCTAACAGGACACACGAGCAGACCCTGTCACTTTGGCTCTCAGCCTTTTCCTTTGCCTGGAAAGAGGGAACATGCCTGGAACCTCCTACGGTGCTTTTCTCGGCCCTAGCAGACTGCAGTTCAAAACATGCTAAACGTCCAGCAATAACTCCCAAGTAAAGAAGCTAGGCCTGAAAGGCATAGCTTGTCTGAAACCCCTAACAGGACACACGAGCAGACCCTGTCACTTTGGCTCTCAGCCTTTTCCTTTGCCTGGAAAGAGGGAACATGCCTGGAACCTCCTACGGTGCTTTTCTCGGGCCCTAGCAGACTGCAGTTCAAAACATGCTAAACGTCCAGCAATAACTCCCAAAGTAAAGAAGCTAGGCCTGAAAGGCATAGCTTGTCTGAAACCTCCTAACAGGACACACGAGCAGACCCTGTCACTTTGGCTCTCAGCCTTTCTTCCTTTGCCTGGAAAGAGGGAACATGCCTGGAACCTCCTACGGTGCTTTCTTCTCGGCCCTAGCAGCCTGCAGTTCAAAACATGCTAAACGTCCAGCAATAACTCCCAAAGTAAAGAAGCTAGGCCTGAAAGGCATAGCTCGTCTGAAACCTCCTAACAGGACACACGAGCAGACCCTGTCACTTTGACTCTCAGACCTTTTCCTTTGCCTTGAAAGAGGGAACATGCCTGGAACCTCCTACGGTGCTTTTCTCGGCCCTAGCAGACTGCAGTTCAAAACATGCTAAACGTCCAGCAATAACTCCCCAAAGTAAAGAAGCTAGGCCTGAAAGGCATAGCTTGTCTGAAACCTCCTAACAGGACACACGAGCAGACCCTGTCACTTTGGCTCTCAGTCCTTTTCCTTTGCCTGGAAAGAGGGAACATGCCTGGAACCTCCTACGGTGCTTTTCTCGGCCCTAGCAGACTGCAGTTCAAAACATGCTATAAACGTCCAGCAATAACTCCCAAAGTAAAGAAGCTAGGCCTGAAAGGCATAGCTTGTCTGAAACCTCCTAACAGGACACACGAGCAGACCCTGTCACTTTGGCTCTCAGCCTTTTCCTTTGCCTGGAAAGAGGGAACATGCCTGGAACCTCCTACGGTGCTTTTCTCGGCCCTAGCAGACTGCAGGTCACAACATGCTAAACGTCCAGCAATAACTCCCAAAGTAAAGAAGCTAGGCGCTGAAAGGCATAGCTTGTTCTGAAACCTTCCTAACAGGACACACGAGCAGACCCTGTCACTTTGGCTCTCAGCCTTTTCCTTTGCCTGGAAAGAGGGAACATGCCTGGAACCTCCTACGGTGCTTTTCTCGGCCCTAGCAGACTGCAGTTCAAAACATGCTAAACGTCCAGCAATAGACTCCCAAAGTAAAGAAGCTAGGCCTGAAAGGCAGTAGCTCGTCTGAAACCTCCTAACAGGACACACGAGCAGACCCTGTCACTTTGACTCTCAGCCCTTTTCCTTTGCCTGGAAAGAGGGAACATGCCTGGAACCTCCTACGATGCTTTTCTCGGCCCTAGCAGACTGCAGTTCAAAACATGCTAAACGTCCAGCAATAACTTCCAAAGAAGCTAGGCCTGAAAGGCATAGCTCGTCTGAAACCTCCTACAGGACTACATGAGCAGACCCTGTCACTTTGGCTCTCAGCCTTTTCCTTTGCCTGGAAAGAGGGAACATGCCTGGAACCTCCTACGGTGCTTTTCTCGGCCCCTAGCAGACTGCAGGTCACAACATGATAAAAGTCCAGCAATAACTCCCAAAGTAAAGAAGCTAGGCCTGAAAGGCATAGCTTGTCCTGAAACCTCCTGACAGGACACACGAGCAGACCCTGTCACTTTGGCTCTCAGCCCTTTTCCTTTGCCTGGAAAGAGGGAACATGCCTGGAACCTCCTACGGTGCTTTTCTCGGCCCCTAGCAGACTGCAGTTCAAAACATGATAAAAGTCCAGCAATAACTCCCAAAGTAAAGAAGCTAGGCCTGAAAGGCATAGCTTGTCTGAAACCCTTCCTAACAGGACACACGAGCAGACCCTGTCACTCTTTGGCTCTCAGCCTTTTCCTTTGCCTGGAAAGAGGGAACATGCCTGGAACCTCCTACGGTGCTTTTCTCGGCCCTAGCAGACTGCAGTTCAAAACATGCTAAACGTCCAGCAATAACTCCCAAAGTAAAGAAGCTAGGCCTGAAAGGCATAGCTTGTCTGAAACCCCCTAACAGGACACACGAGCAGACCCCTGTCACATTGGCTCTCAGCCTTTTCCTTTGCCTGGAAAGAGGGAACATGCCTGGAACCTCCTACGGTGCTTTTCTCGGCCCCTAGCAGACTGCAGGTCACAACATGCTAAACGTCCAGCAATAACTCCCAAAGTAAAGAAGCTAGGCCTGAAAGGCATAGCTTGTCTGAAACCTCCTAACAGGACACACGAGCAGACCCTGTCACTTTGGCTCTCAGCCTTTTCCTTTGCCTGGAAAGAGGGGAACATGCCTGGAACCTCCTACGGTGCTTTTCTCGGCCCTAGCAGAGTGCAGTTCAAAACATGCTAAACGTCCAGCAATAACTCCCAAAGTAAAGAAGCTAGGCCTGAAAGGCATAGCTTGTCTGAAACCTCCTAACAGGACAACACGAGCAGACCCTGTCACTTTGGCTCTCAGCCTTTTCCTTGCCTGGAAAGAGGGAACATGCCTGGAACCTCCTACGCGTGCTTTTCTCGGCCCTAGCAGACTGCAGTTTCAAAACATGCTAAAACGTCCAGCAATAACTCCCAAAGTAAAGAAGCTAGGCCTGAAAGGCATAGCTTGTCTGAAACCTCCTAACAGGACACACGAGCAGACCCCTGTCACTTTGGCTCTCAGCCTTTTCCTTTGCCTGGAAAGAGGGAACATGCCTGGAACCTCCTACGGTGCTTTTCTCGGCCCTAGCAGACTGCAGTTCAAAACATGCTAAACGTCCAGCAATAACTCCCAAAGTAAAGAAGCTAGGCCTGAAAGGCATAGCTTGTCTGAAAACCTCCTAACAGGACACACGAGCAGACCCTGTCACTTTGGCTCTCAGCCCTTTTCCTTTGCCTGGAAAGAGGGAACATGCCTGGAACCTCCTACGGTGCTTTTCTCGGCCCTAGCAGACTGCAGTTCAAAACATGCTAAATGTCCAGCAATAACTCCCAAAGTAAAGAAGCTAGGCCTGAAAGGCATAGCTCGTCTGAAACCTCCTAACAGGACACACGAGCAGACCCCTGTCACTTTGGCTCTCAGCCTTTTCCTTTGCCTGGAAAGAGGGAACATGCCTGGAACCTTCCTACGGTTGCTTTTCTCGGCCCTAGCAGACTGCAGTTCAAACATGCTAAACGTCCAGCAATAACTTCCAAAGTAAAGAAGCTAGGCCTGAAAGGCATAGCTCGTCCTGAAACCTCCTAACAGGACACACGAGCAGACCCTGTCACTTGGCTCTCAGCCTTTTCCTTTGCCTGGAAAGAGGGAACATGCCTGGAACCTCCTACGGTGCTTTTCTCGGCCCTAGCAGACTGCAGTTCAAAACATGCTAAACGTCCAGCAATAACTCCCAAAGTAAAGAAGCTAGGCCTGAAAGGCATAGCTTGTCTGAAACCTCCTAACAGGACACACGAGCAGACCCTGTCACTTTGGCTCTCAGCCTTTTTCCTTTGCCTGGAAAGAGGGAACATGCACTGGAACCTCCTACGGTGGCTTTTCTCTCGGCCCCTAGCAGACTGCAGTTCAAAACATGCTAAACGTCCAGCAATAACTCCCAAAGTAAAGAAGCTAGGCCTGAAAGGCATAGCTTCGTCTGAAACCTCCTAACAGGACACACGAGCAGACCCTGTCACTTTGGCTCTCAGCCTTTTCCTTTGCCTGGAAAGAGGGAACATGCCTGGAACCTCCTACGGTGCTTTTCTCGGCCCTAGCAGACTGCAGTTCAAAACATGCTAAACGTCCAGCAATAACTCCCAAAGTAAAGAAGCTAGGCCTGAAAGGCATAGCTTGTCTGAAACCTCCTAACAGGACACACGAGCAGACCCTGTCACTTTGGCTCTCAGCCTTTTCCTTTGCCTGGAAAGAGGGAACATGCCTGGAACCTCCTACGGTGCTTTTCTCGGCCCTAGCAGACTGCAGTTCAAAACATGCTAAACGTCCAGCAATAACTCCCAAAGTAAAGAAGCTAGGCCTGAAAGGCATAGCTCGTCTGAAACCTCCTAACAGGACACACCGAGCAGACCCTGTCACTTTGGCTCTCAGCCTTTTCCTTTGCCTGGAAAGAGGGAACATGCCTGGAACCTCCTACGGTGCTTTTCTCGGCCCTAGCAGACTGCAGTTCAAAACATGCTAAACGTCCAGCAATAACTCCCAAAGTAAAGAAGCTAGGCCTGAAAGGCATAGCTCGTCTGAAACCTCCTAACAGGACACACGAGCAGACCCTGTCACTTTGGCTCTCAGCCTTTTCCTTTGCCTGGAAAGAGGGAACATGCCTGGAACCTCCTACGGTGCTTTTCTCGGCCCTAGCAGACTGCAGGTCAAAACATGCTAAACGTCCAGCAATAACTTCCCAAAGTAAAGAAGCTAGGCCTGAAAGGCATAGCTTGTCTGAAACCTCCTAACAGGACACACGAGCAGACCCTGTCACTTTGGCTCTCAGCCTTTTCCTTTGCCTGGAAAGAGGGAACATGCCTGGAACCTCCTAACGGTGCTTTTCTCGGCCCTAGCAGACTGCAGTTCAAAACATGCTAAAACGTCCAGCAATAACTCCCAAAGTAAAGAAGCTAGGCCTGAAAAGGCATAGCTTGTCTGAAACCTCCTAACAGGACACACGAGCAGAACCCTGTCACTTTGGCTCTCAGCTTTTTCCTTTGCCTGGAAAGAGGGAACATGCCTGGAACCTCCTACGGTGCTTTTCTCGGCCCTAGCAGACTGCAGTTCAAAACATGCTAAACGTCCAGTAATAACTCCCAAAGTAAAGAAGCTAGGCCTGAAAGGCATAGCTTGTCTGAAACCTCCTAACAGGATACACGAGCAGACCCTGTCACTTTGGCTCTCAGCCTTTTCCTTTGCCTGGAAAGAGGGAACATGCCTGGAAACCTCCTACGGTGCTTTTCTCGGCCCTAGCAGACTGCAGTTCAAAAACATGCTAAACGTCCAGCAATAACTCCCAAAGTAAAGAAGCTAGGCCTGAAAGGCATAGCTTGTCTGAAACCTCCTAACAGGACACACGAGCAGACCCTGTCACTTTGGCTCTCAGCCTTTTCCTTTGCCTGGAAAGAGGGAACATGCCTGGAACCTCCTACGGTGCTTTTTCTCGGCCCTAGCAGACTGCAGTTCAAAACATGCTAAACGTCCAGCAATAACTCCCCAAAGTAAAGAAGCTAGGCCTGAAAGGCATAGCTTGTCTGAAACCTCCTAACAGGACACACGAGCAGAACCTGTCACTTTGGCTCTCAGCCTTTTCCTTTGCCTGGAAAGAGGGAACATGCCTGGAACCTCCTACGGTGCTTTTCTCGGCCCTAGCAGACTGCAGTTCAAAACATGCTCAAACGTCCAGCAATAACTCCCCAAAGTAAAGAAGCTAGGCCTGAAAGGCATAGCTCGTCTGAAACCTCCTAACAGGACACACACGAGCCAGACCCTGTCACTTTGGCTCTCAGCCTTTTCCTTTGCCTGGAAAGAGGGAACATGCCTGGAACCTCCTACGGTGCTTTTCTCGGCCCTAGCAGACTGCAGTTCAAAACATGCTAAACGTTCCCAGCAATAACATCCCAAAGTAAAGAAGCTAGGCCTGAAAGGCATAGCTCGTCTGAAACCTCCTAACAGGACACACGAGCAGACCCTGTCACTTTGGCTCTCAGCCTTTTCCTTTGCCTGGAAAGAGGGAACATGCCTGGAACCTCTACGGTGCTTTTCTCGGACCCTAGCAGACTGCAGTTCAAAACATGCTAAAACGTCCAGCAATAACTCCCAAAGTAAAGAAGCTAGGCCTGAAAGGCATAGCTTGTCTGAAACCTCCTAACAGGACACACGAGCAGACCCTGTCACTTTGGCTCTCAGCCTTTTCCTATGCCTGGAAAGAGGGAACATGCCTGGAACCTCCTACGGTGCTTTTCTCGGCCCTAGCAGACTGCAGTCAAAACATGATAAAAGTCCAGCAATAACTCCCAAAGTAAAGAAGCTAGGCTGAAAGGCATAGCTTGTCTGAAAACCTCCTGACAGGACACACGAGCAGACCCTGTCACTTTGGCTCTCAGCCTATTTCCTTTGCCTGGAAAGAGGGAACATGCCTGGAACCATCCTACGGTGCTTTTCTCGGCCCTAGCAGACTGCAGTTCAAAACATGATAAAAGTCCAGCAATAACTCCCAAAGTAAAGAAGCTAGGCC
>JAKCOZ010001039.1:0-26186 GCA_022605955.1 Rallus limicola
AGACTGCAGTTCAAAACATGCTAAACGTCCAGCAATAACTCCCAAAGTAAAGAAGCTAGGCCTGAAAGGCATAGCTTGTCTGAAACCTCCTAACTGGACACACGAGCAGACCCTGTCACTTTGGCTCTCAGCCTTTTCCTTTGCCTGGAAAGAGGGAACATGCCTGGAACCTCCTACAGTGCTTTTCTCGGCCCTAGCAGACTGCAGGTCACAACATGCTAAACGTCCAGCAATAACTCCCAAAGTAAAGAAGCTAGGCCTGAAAGGCATAGCTTGTCTGAAACCTCCTAACAGGACACACGAGCAGACCCTGTCACTTTGGCTCTCAGCCTTTTCCTTTGCCTGGAAAGAGGGAACATGCCTGGAACCTCCTACGATGCTTTTTTCGGCCCTAGCAGACTGCAGTTCAAAACATGCTAAACGTCCAGCAATAACTCCCAAAGTAAAGAAGCTAGGCCTGAAAGGCATAGCTTGTCTGAAACCTCCTAACAGGACACACGAGCAAACCCTGTCACTTTGGCTCTCAGCCTTTTCCTTTGCCTGGAAAGAGGGAACATGCCTGGAACCTCCTACGGTGCTTTTCTCGGCCCTAGCAGACTGCAGTTCAAAACATGCTAAACGTCCAGCAATAACTCCCAAAGTAAAGAAGCTAGGCCTGAAAGGCATAGCTCGTCTGAAACCTCCTAACAGGACACACGAGCAGACCCTGTCACTTTGGCTCTCAGCCTTTTCCTTTGCCTGGAAAGAGGGAACATGCCTGGAACCTCCTACGGTGCTTTTCTCGGCCCTAGCAGACTGCAGGTCACAACATGCTAAACGTCCAGCAATAACTCCCAAAGTAAAGAAGCTAGGCCTGAAAGGCATAGCTTGTCTGAAACCTCCTAACAGGACACACGAGCAGACCCTGTCACTTTGGCTCTCAGCCTTTTCCTTTGCCTGGAAAGAGGGAACATGCCTGGAACCTCCTACGGTGCTTTTCTCGGCCCTAGCAGACTGCAGTTCAAAACATGCTAAACGTCCAGCAATAACTCCCAAAGTAAAGAAGCAAGGCCTGAAAGGCATAGCTTGTCTGAAACCTCCTAACAGGACACACGAGCAGACCCTGTCACTTTGGCTCTCAGCCTTTTCCTTTGCCTGGAAAGAGGGAACATGCCTGGAACCTCCTACGGTGCTTTTCTCGGCCCTAGCAGACTGCAGGTCACAACATGCTAAACGTCCAGCAATAACTCCCAAAGTAAAGAAGCTAGGCCTGAAAGGCATAGCTCGTCTGAAACCTCCTAACAGGACACACGAGCAGACCCTGTCACTTTGGCTCTCAGCCTTTTCCTTTGCCTGGAAAGAGGGAACATGCCTGGAACCTCCTACGGTGCTTTTCTCGGCCCTAGCAGACTGCAGTTCAAAACATGCTAAACGTCCAGCAATAACTCCCAAAGTAAAGAAGCTAGGCCTGAAAGGCATAGCTCGTCTGAAACCTCCTAACAGGACACACGAGCAGACCCTGTCACTTTGGCTCTCAGCCTTTTCCTTTGCCTGGAAAGAGGGAACATGCCTGGAACCTCCTACGGTGCTTTTCTCGGCCCTAGCAGACTGCAGTTCAAAACATGCTAAACGTCCAGCAATAACTCCCAAAGTAAAGAAGCTAGGCCTGAAAGGCATAGCTTGTCTGAAACCTCCTAACAGGACACACGAGCAGACCCTGTCACTTTGGCTCTCAGCCTTTTCCTTTGCCTGGAAAGAGGGAACATGCCTGGAACCTCCTACGGTGCTTTTCTCGGCCCTAGCAGACTGCAGTTCAAAACATGCTAAACGTCCAGCAATAACTCCCAAAGTAAAGAAGCTAGGCCTGAAAGGCATAGCTTGTCTGAAACCTCCTAACAGGACACACGAGCAGACCCTGTCACTTTGGCTCTCAGCCTTTTCCTTTGCCTGGAAAGAGGGAACATGCCTGGAACCTCCTACGGTGCTTTTCTCGGCCCTAGCAGACTGCAGTTCAAAACATGCTAAACGTCCAGCAATAACTCCCAAAGTAAAGAAGCTTGGCCTGAAAGGCATAGCTTGTCTGAAACCTCCTAACAGGACACACGAGCAGACCCTGTCACTTTGGCTCTCAGCCTTTTCCTTTGCCTGGAAAGAGGGAACATGCCTGGAACCTCCTACGGTGCTTTTCTCGGCCCTAGCAGACTGCAGGTCACAACATGCTAAACGTCCAGCAATAACTCCCAAAGTAAAGAAGCTAGGCCTGAAAGGCATAGCTTGTCTGAAACCTCCTAACAGGACACACGAGCAGACCCTGTCACTTTGGCTCTCAGCCTTTTCCTTTGCCTGGAAAGAGGGAACATGCCTGGAACCTCCTACGGTGCTTTTCTCGGCCCTAGCAGACTGCAGTTCAAAACATGCTAAACGTCCAGCAATAACTCCCAAAGTAAAGAAGCTAGGCCTGAAAGGCATAGCTCGTCTGAAACCTCCTAACTGGACACACGAGCAGACCCTGTCACTTTGGCTCTCAGCCTTTTCCTTTGCCTGGAAAGAGGGAACATGCCTGGAACCTCCTACGGTGCTTTTCTCGGCCCTAGCAGACTGCAGTTCAAAACATGCTAAACGTCCAGCAATAACTCCCAAAGTAAAGAAGCGAGGTTTGAAAGGCATAGCTTGTCTGAAACCTCCTAACAGGACACACGAGCAGACTCTGTCACTTTGGCTCTCAGCCTTTTCCTTTGCCTGGAAAGAGGGAACATGCCTGGAACCTCCTACGGTGCTTTTCTCGGCCCTAGCAGACTGCAGTTCAAAACATGCTAAACGTCCAGCAATAACTCCCAAAGTAAAGAAGCTAGGCCTGAAAGGCATAGCTCGTCTGAAACCTCCTAACAGGACACACGAGCAGACCCTGTCACTTTGGCTCTCAGCCTTTTCCTTTGCCTGGAAAGAGGAAACATGCCTGGAACCTCCTACGGTGCTTTTCTCGGCCCTAGCAGACTGCAGTTCAAAACATGCTAAACGTCCAGCAATAACTCCCAAAGTAAAGAAGCTAGGCCTGAAAGGCATAGCTTGTCTGAAACCTCCTAACAGGACACACGAGCAGACCCTGTCACTTTGGCTCTCAGCCTTTTCCTTTGCCTGGAAAGAGGGAACATGCCTGGAACCTCCTACGGTGCTTTTCTCGGCCCTAGCAGACTGCAGTTCAAAACATGCTAAACGTCCAGCAATAACTCCCAAAGTAAAGAAGCTAGGCCTGAAAGGCATAGCTCGTCTGAAACCTCCTAACAGGACACACGAGCAGACCCTGTCACTTTGGCTCTCAGCCTTTTCCTTTGCCTGGAAAGAGGGAACATGCCTGGAACCTCCTACGGTGCTTTTCTCGGCCCTAGCAGACTGCAGTTCAAAACATGCTAAACGTCCAGCAATAACTCCCAAAGTAAAGAAGCTAGGCCTGAAAGGCATAGCTTGTCTGAAACCTCCTAACAGGACACACGAGCAGACCCTGTCACTTTGGCTCTCAGCCTTTTCCTTTGCCTGGAAAGAGGGAACATGCCTGGAACCTCCTACGGTGCTTTTCTCGGCCCTAGCAGACTGCAGTTCAAAACATGCTAAACGTCCAGCAATAACTCCCAAAGTAAAGAAGCTAGGCCTGAAAGGCATAGCTTGTCTGAAACCTCTTAACAGGACACACGAGCAGACCCTGTCACTTTGGCTCTCAGCCTTTTCCTTTGCCTGGAAAGAGGGAACATGCCTGGAACCTCCTACGGTGCTTTTCTCGGCCCTAGCAGACTGCAGTTCAAAACATGCTAAACGTCCAGCAATAACTCCCAAAGTAAAGAAGCTTGGCCTGAAAGGCATAGCTTGTCTGAAATCTCCTAACAGGACACACGAGCAGACCCTGTCACTTTGGCTCTCAGCCTTTTCCTTTGCCTGGAAAGAGGGAACATGCCTGGAACCTCCTACGGTGCTTTTCTCGGCCCTAGCAGACTGCAGGTCACAACATGCTAAACGTCCAGCAATAACTCCCAAAGTAAAGAAGCTAGGCCTGAAAGGCATAGCTTGTCTGAAACCTCCTAACAGGACACACGAGCAGACCCTGTCACTTTGGCTCTCAGCCTTTTCCTTTGCCTGGAAAGAGGGAACATGCCTGGAACCTCCTACGGTGCTTTTCTCGGCCCTAGCAGACTGCAGTTCAAAACATGCTAAACGTCCAGCAATAACTCCCAAAGTAAAGAAGCTAGGCCTGAAAGGCATAGCTTGTCTGAAACCTCCTAACTGGACACACGAGCAGACCCTGTCACTTTGGCTCTCAGCCTTTTCCTTTGCCTGGAAAGAGGGAACATGCCTGGAACCTCCTACGGTGCTTTTCTCGGCCCTAGCAGACTGCAGTTCAAAACA
The DNA here is from genome assembly GCA_022605955.1 of Rallus limicola. NCBI lineage: Eukaryota > Metazoa > Chordata > Aves > Gruiformes > Rallidae > Rallus > Rallus limicola. The sequence goes on from JAKCOZ010001039.1 coordinate 4,375, forward strand.
TGCTAAACGTCCAGCAATAACTCCCAAAGTAAAGAAGCGAGGTTTGAAAGGCATAGCTTGTCTGAAACCTCCTAACAGGACACACGAGCAGACTCTGTCACTTTGGCTCTCAGCCTTTTCCTTTGCCTGGAAAGAGGGAACATGCCTGGAACCTCCTACGGTGCTTTTCTCGGCCCTAGCAGACTGCAGTTCAAAACATGCTAAACGTCCAGCAATAACTCCCAAAGTAAAGAAGCTAGGCCTGAAAGGCATAGCTCGTCTGAAACCTCCTAACAGGACACACGAGCAGACCCTGTCACTTTGGCTCTCAGCCTTTTCCTTTGCCTGGAAAGAGGAAACATGCCTGGAACCTCCTACGGTGCTTTTCTCGGCCCTAGCAGACTGCAGTTCAAAACATGCTAAACGTCCAGCAATAACTCCCAAAGTAAAGAAGCTAGGCCTGAAAGGCATAGCTTGTCTGAAACCTCCTAACAGGACACACGAGCAGACCCTGTCACTTTGGCTCTCAGCCTTTTCCTTTGCCTGGAAAGAGGGAACATGCCTGGAACCTCCTACGGTGCTTTTCTCGGCCCTAGCAGACTGCAGTTCAAAACATGCTAAACGTCCAGCAATAACTCCCAAAGTAAAGAAGCTAGGCCTGAAAGGCATAGCTTGTCTGAAACCTCCTAACAGGACACACGAGCAGACCCTGTCACTTTGGCTCTCAGCCTTTTCCTTTGCCTGGAAAGAGGGAACATGCCTGGAACCTCCTACGGTGCTTTTCTCGGCCCTAGCAGACTGCAGGTCACAACATGCTAAACGTCCAGCAATAACTCCCAAAGTAAAGAAGCTAGGCCTGAAAGGCATAGCTTGTCTGAAACCTCCTAACAGGACACACGAGCAGACCCTGTCACTTTGGCTCTCAGCCTTTTCCTTTGCCTGGAAAGAGGGAACATGCCTGGAACCTCCTACGGTGCTTTTCTCGGCCCTAGCAGACTGCAGTTCAAAACATGCTAAACGTTCAGCAATAACTCCCAAAGTAAAGAAGCGAGGTTTGAAAGGCATAGCTTGTCTGAAACCTCCTAACAGGACACACGAGCAGACTCTGTCACTTTGGCTCTCAGCCTTTTCCTTTGCCTGGAAAGAGGGAACATGCCTGGAACCTCCTACGGTGCTTTTCTCGGCCCTAGCAGACTGCAGTTCAAAACATGCTAAACGTCCAGCAATAACTCCCAAAGTAAAGAAGCTAGGCCTGAAAGGCATAGCTTGTCTGAAACCTCCTAACAGGACACACGAGCAGACCCTGTCACTTTGGCTCTCAGCCTTTTCCTTTGCCTGGAAAGAGGGAACATGCCTGGAACCTCCTACGGTGCTTTTTTCGGCCCTAGCAGACTGCAGTTCAAAACATGCTAAACGTCCAGCAATAACTCCCAAAGTAAAGAAGCTAGGCCTGAAAGGCATAGCTTGTCTGAAACCTCCTAACAGGACACACGAGCAGACCCTGTCACTTTGGCTCTCAGCCTTTTCCTTTGCCTGGAAAGAGGGAACATGCCTGGAACCTCCTACGGTGCTTTTCTCGGCCCTAGCAGACTGCAGTTCAAAACATGCTAAACGTCCAGACATAACTCCCAAAGTAAAGAAGCTAGGCCTGAAAGGCATAGCTTGTCTGAAACCTCCTAACAGGACACACGAGCAGACCCTGTCACTTTGGCTCTCAGCCTTTTCCTTTGCCTGGAAAGAGGGAACATGCCTGGAACCTCCTACGGTGCTTTTCTCGGCCCTAGCAGACTGCAGTTCAAAACATGCTAAACGTCCAGCAATAACTCCCAAAGTAAAGAAGCTAGGCCTGAAAGGCATAGCTTGTCTGAAACCTCCTAACAGGACACACGAGCAGACCCTGTCACTTTGGCTCTCAGCCTTTTCCTTTGCCTGGAAAGAGGGAACATGCCTGGAACCTCCTACGGTGCTTTTCTCGGCCCTAGCAGACTGCAGGTCACAACATGCTAAACGTCCAGCAATAACTCCCAAAGTAAAGAAGCTAGGCCTGAAAGGCATAGCTTGTCTGAAACCTCCTAACAGGACACACGAGCAGACCCTGTCACTTTGGCTCTCAGCCTTTTCCTTTGCCTGGAAAGAGGGAACATGCCTGGAACCTCCTACGGTGCTTTTCTCGGCCCTAGCAGACTGCAGTTCAAAACATGCTAAACGTCCAGCAATAACTCCCAAAGTAAAGAAGCTAGGCCTGAAAGGCATAGCTCGTCTGAAACCTCCTAACAGGACACACGAGCAGACCCTGTCACTTTGGCTCTCAGCCTTTTCCTTTGCCTGGAAAGAGGGAACATGCCTGGAACCTCCTACGGTGCTTTTCTCGGCCCTAGCAGACTGCAGGTCACAACATGCTAAACGTCCAGCAATAACTCCCAAAGTAAAGAAGCTAGGCCTGAAAGGCATAGCTTGTCTGAAACCTCCTAACAGGACACACGAGCAGACCCTGTCACTTTGGCTCTCAGCCTTTTCCTTTGCCTGGAAAGAGGGAACATGCCTGGAACCTCCTACGGTGCTTTTCTCGGCCCTAGCAGACTGCAGGTCACAACATGCTAAACGTCCAGCAATAACTCCCAAAGTAAAGAAGCTAGGCCTGAAAGGCATAGCTTGTCTGAAACCTCCTAACAGGACACACGAGCAGACCCTGTCACTTTGGCTCTCAGCCTTTTCCTTTGCCTGGAAAGAGGGAACATGCCTGGAACCTCCTACGGTGCTTTTCTCGGCCCTAGCAGACTGCAGGTCACAACATGCTAAACGTCCAGCAATAACTCCCAAAGTAAAGAAGCTAGGCCTGAAAGGCATAGCTTGTCTGAAACCTCCTAACAGGACACACGAGCAGACCCTGTCACTTTGGCTCTCAGCCTTTTCCTTTGCCTGGAAAGAGGGAACATGCCTGGAACCTCCTACGGTTCTTTTCTCGGCCCTAGCAGACTGCAGTTCAAAACATGCTAAACGTCCAGCAATAACTCCCAAAGTAAAGAAGCTAGGCCTGAAAGGCATAGCTCGTCTGAAACCTCCTAACAGGACACACGAGCAGACCCTGTCACTTTGGCTCTCAGCCTTTTCCTTTGCCTGGAAAGAGGGAACATGCCTGGAACCTCCTACGGTGCTTTTCTCGGCCCTAGCAGACTGCAGGTCACAACATGCTAAACGTCCAGCAATAACTCCCAAAGTAAAGAAGCTAGGCCTGAAAGGCATAGCTTGTCTGAAACCTCCTAACAGGACACACGAGCAGACCCTGTCACTTTGGCTCTCAGCCTTTTCCTTTGCCTGGAAAGAGGGAACATGCCTGGAACCTCCTACGGTGCTTTTCTCGGCCCTAGCAGACTGCAGGTCACAACATGCTAAACGTCCAGCAATAACTCCCAAAGTAAAGAAGCTAGGCCTGAAAGGCATAGCTCGTCTGAAACCCCCTAACAGGACACACGAGCAGACCCTGTCACTTTGGCTCTCAGCCTTTTCCTTTGCCTGGAAAGAGGGAACATGCCTGGAACCTCCTACGGTGCTTTTCTCGGCCCTAGCAGACTGCAGGTCACAACATGCTAAACGTCCAGCAATAACTCCCAAAGTAAAGAAGCTAGGCCTGAAAGGCATAGCTCGTCTGAAACCTCCTAACAGGACACACGAGCAGACCCTGTCACTTTGGCTCTCAGCCTTTTCCTTTGCCTGGAAAGAGGGAACATGCCTGGAACCTCCTACGGTGCTTTTCTCGGCCCTAGCAGACTGCAGTTCAAAACATGCTAAACGTCCAGCAATAACTCCCAAAGTAAAGAAGCTAGGCCTGAAAGGCATAGCTCGTCTGAAACCTCCTAACAGGACACACGAGCAGACCCTGTCACTTTGGCTCTCAGCCTTTTCCTTTGCCTGGAAAGAGGGAACATGCCTGGAACCTCCTACGGTGCTTTTCTCGGCCCTAGCAGACTGCAGGTCACAACATGCTAAACGTCCAGCAATAACTCCCAAAGTAAAGAAGCTAGGCCTGAAAGGCATAGCTTGTCTGAAACCCCCTAACAGGACACACGAGCAGACCCTGTCACTTTGGCTCTCAGCCTTTTCCTTTGCCTGGAAAGAGGGAACATGCCTGGAACCTCCTACGGTGCTTTTCTCGGCCCTAGCAGACTGCAGGTCACAACATGCTAAACGTCCAGCAATAACTCCCAAAGTAAAGAAGCTAGGCCTGAAAGGCATAGCTTGTCTGAAACCTCCTAACAGGACACACGAGCAGACCCTGTCACTTTGGCTCTCAGCCTTTTCCTTTGCCTGGAAAGAGGGAACATGCCTGGAACCTCCTACGGTGCTTTTCTCGGCCCTAGCAGACTGCAGTTCAAAACATGCTAAACGTCCAGCAATAACTCCCAAAGTAAAGAAGCTAGGCCTGAAAGGCATAGCTTGTCTGAAACCCCCTAACAGGACACACGAGCAGACCCTGTCACTTTGGCTCTCAGCCTTTTCCTTTGCCTGGAAAGAGGGAACATGCCTGGAACCTCCTACGGTGCTTTTCTCGGCCCTAGCAGACTGCTGGTCACAACATGCTAAACGTCCAGCAATAACTCCCAAAGTAAAGAAGCTAGGCCTGAAAAGCATAGCTTGTCTGAAACCTCCTAACAGGACACACGAGCAGACCCTGTCACTTTGGCTCTCAGCCTTTTCCTTTGCCTGGAAAGAGGGAACATGCCTGGAACCTCCTACGGTGCTTTTCTCGGCCCTAGCAGACTGCAGGTCACAACATGCTAAACGTCCAGCAATAACTCCCAAAGTAAAGAAGCTAGGCCTGAAGGGCATAGCTTGTCTGAAACCTCCTAACAGGACACACGAGCAGACCCTGTCACTTTGGCTCTCAGCCTTTTCCTTTGCCTGGAAAGAGGGAACATGCCTGGAACCTCCTACGGTGCTTTTCTCGGCCCTAGCAGACTGCAGGTCACAACATGCTAAACGTCCAGCAATAACTCCCAAAGTAAAGAAGCTAGGACTGAAAGGCATAGCTTGTCTGAAACCTCCTAACAGGACACACGAGCAGACCCTGTCACTTTGGCTCTCAGCCTTTTCCTTTGCCTGGAAAGAGGGAACATGCCTGGAACCTCCTACGGTGCTTTTCTCGGCCCTAGCAGACTGCAGTTCAAAACATGCTAAACGTCCAGCAATAACTCCCAAAGTAAAGAAGCTAGGCCTGAAAGGCATAGCTTGTCTGAAACCCCCTAACAGGACACACGAGCAGACCCTGTCACTTTGGCTCTCAGCCTTTTCCTTTGCCTGGAAAGAGGGAACATGCCTGGAACCTCCTACGGTGCTTTTCTCGGCCCTAGCAGACTGCAGGTCACAACATGCTAAACGTCCAGCAATAACTCCCAAAGTAAAGAAGCTAGGCCTGAAAAGCATAGCTTGTCTGAAACCTCCTAACAGGACACACGAGCAGACCCTGTCACTTTGGCTCTCAGCCTTTTCCTTTGCCTGGAAAGAGGGAACATGCCTGGAACCTCCTAAGGTGCTTTTCTCGGCCCTAGCAGACTGCAGTTCAAAACATGCTAAACGTCCAGCAATAACTCCCAAAGTAAAGAAGCTAGGCCTGAAAGGCATAGCTTGTCTGAAACCTTTTAACAGGACACACGAGCAGACCCTGTCACTTTGGCTCTCAGCCTTTTCCTTTGCCTGGAAAGAGGGAACATGCCTGGAACCTCCTACGGTGCTTTTCTCGGCCCTAGCAGACTGCAGTTCAAAACATGCTAAACGTCCAGCAATAACTCCCAAAGTAAAGAAGCTAGGCCTGAAAGGCATAGCTTGTCTGAAACCTCCTAACAGGACACACGAGCAGACCCTGTCACTTTGGCTCTCAGCCTTTTCCTTTGCCTGGAAAGAGGGAACATGCCTGGAACCTCCTACGGTGCTTTTCTAGGCCCTAGCAGACTGCAGGTCACAACATGCTAAACGTCCAGCAATAACTCCCAAAGTAAAGAAGCTAGGCCTGAAAGGCATAGCTCGTCTGAAACCTCCTAACAGGACACACGAGCAGACCCTGTCACTTTGGCTCTCAGCCTTTTCCTTTGCCTGGAAAGAGGGAACATGCCTGGAACCTCCTACGGTGCTTTTCTCTGCCCTAGCAGACTGCAGTTCAAAACATGCTAAACGTCCAGCAATAACTCCCAAAGTAAAGAAGCTAGGCCTGAAAGGCATAGCTCGTCTGAAACCTCCTAACAGGACACACGAGCAGACCCTGTCACTTTGGCTCTCAGCCTTTTCCTTTGCCTGGAAAGAGGGAACATGCCTGGAACCTCCTACGGTGCTTTTCTCGGCCCTACAAGACTGCAGTTCAAAACATGCTAAACGTCCAGCAATAACTTCCAAAGTAAAGAAGCTAGGCCTGAAAGGCATAGCTCGTCTGAAACCTCCTAACAGGACACACGAGCAGACCCTGTCACTTTGGCTCTCAGCCTTTTCCTTTGCCTGGAAAGAGGGAACATGCCTGGAACCTCCTACGGTGCTTTTCTCGGCCCTAGCAGACTGCAGTTCAAAACATGCTAAACGTCCAGCAATAACTCCCAAAGTAAAGAAGCTAGGCCTGAAAGGCATAGCTTGTCTGAAACCTCCTGACAGGACACACGAGCAGACCCTGTCACTTTGGCTCTCAGCCTTTTCCTTTGCCTGGAAAGAGGGAACATGCCTGGAACCTCCTACGGTGCTTTTCTCGGCCCTAGCAGACTGCAGTTCAAAACATGCTAAACGTCCAGCAATAACTCCCAAAGTAAAGAAGCTAGGCCTGAAAGGCATAGCTTGTCTGAAACCTCCTAACAGGACACACGAGCAGACCCTGTCACTTTGGCTCTCAGCCTTTTCCTTTGCCTGGAAAGAGGGAACATGCCTGGAACCTCCTACGGTGCTTTTCTCGGCCCTAGCAGACTGCAGTTCAAAAAATGCTAAACGTCCAGCAATAACTCCCAAAGTAAAGGAGCGAGGCCTGAAAGGCATAGCTTGTCTGAAACCTCCTAACAGGACACACGAGCAGACCCTGTCACTTTGGCTCTCAGCCTTTTCCTTTGCCTGGAAAGAGGGAACATGCCTGGAACCCACTACGGTGCTTTTCTCGGCCCTAGCACACTGCAGGTCACAACATGCTAAACGTCCAGCAATAACTCCAAAAGTAAAGAAGCTAGGCCTGAAAGGCATAGCTTGTCTGAAACCTCCTAACAGGACACACGAGCAGACCCTGTCACTTTGGCTCTCAGCCTTTTCCTTTGCCTGGAAAGAGGGAACATGCCTGAAACCTCCTAAGGTGCATTTCTCTGCCCTAGCAGACATCAGTTCATAACATGCTAAACATCCAGCAATAACTCCCAAAGTAAAGAAGCTAGGCCTGAAAGGCATAGCTCGTCTGAAACCTCCTAACAGGACACACGAGCAGACCCTGTCACTTTGGCTCTCAGCCTTTTCCTTTGCCTGGAAAGAGGGAACATGCCTGGAACCTCCTACGGTGCTTTTCTCGGCCCTAGCAAACTGCAGTTCAAAACATGCTAAACGTCAAGCAATAACTCCCAAAGTAAAGAAGCTAGGCCTGAAAGGCATAGCTCGTCTGAAACCTCCTAACAGGACACACGAGCAGACCCTGTCACTTTGGCTCTCAGCCTTTTCCTTTGCCTGGAAAGAGGGAACATGCCTGGAACCTCCTACGGTGCTTTTCTCGGCCCTAGCAGACTGCAGTTCAAAACATGCTAAACGTCCAGCAATAACTCCCAAAGTAAAGAAGCTAGGCCTGAAAGGCATAGCTTGTCTGAAACCTCCTAACAGGACACACGAGCAGACCCTGTCACTTTGGCTCTCAGCCTTTTCCTTTGCCTGGAAAGAGGGAACATGCCTGGAACCTCCTACGGTGCTTTTCTCGGCCCTAGCAGACTGCAGTTCAAAACATGCTAAACGTCCAGCAATAACTCCCAAAGTAAAGAAGCTAGGCCTGAAAGGCATAGCTTGTCTGAAACCTCCTAACAGGACACACGAGCAGACCCTGTCACTTTGACTCTCAGCCGTTTCCTTTGCCTGGAAAGAGGGAACATGCCTGAAACCTCCTAAGGTGCTTTTCTCTGCCCTAGCAGACTGCAGTTCAAAACATGCTAAACGTCCAGCAATAACTTCCAAAGTAAAGAAGCTAGGCCTGAAAGGCATAGCTCGTCTGAAACCTCCTAACAGGACACACGAGCAGACCCTGTCACTTTGGCTCTCAGCCTTTTCCTTTGCCTGGAAAGAGGGAACATGCCTGGAACCTCCTACGGTGCTTTTCTCGGCCCTAGCAGACTGCAGTTCAAAACATGCTAAACGTCCAGCAATAACTCCCAAAGTAAAGAAGCTAGGCCTGAAAGGCATAGCTTGTCTGAAACCTCCTGACAGGACACACGAGCAGACCCTGTCACTTTGGCTCTCAGCCTTTTCCTTTGCCTGGAAAGAGGGAACATGCCTGGAACCTCCTACGGTGCTTTTCTCGGCCCTAGCAGACTGCAGTTCAAAACATGCTAAACGTCCAGCAATAACTCCCAAAGTAAAGAAGCTAGGCCTGAAAGGCATAGCTTGTCTGAAACCCCCTAACAGGACACACGAGCAGACCCTGTCACTTTGGCTCTCAGCCTTTTCCTTTGCCTGGAAAGAGGGAACATGCCTGGAACCTCCTACGGTGCTTTTCTCGGCCCTAGCAGACTGCAGGTCACAACATGCTAAACGTCCAGCAATAACTCCCAAAGTAAAGAAGCTAGGCCTGAAAGGCATAGCTCGTCTGAAACCTCCTAACAGGACACACGAGCAGACCCTGTAACTTTGGCTCTCAGCCTTTTCCTTTGCCTGGAAAGAGGGAACATGCCTGGAACCTCCTACGGTGCTTTTCTCGGCCCTAGCAGACTGCAGTTCAAAACATGCTAAACGTCCAGCAATAACTCCCAAAGTAAAGAAGCTAGGCCTGAAAGGCATAGCTTGTCTGAAACCTCCTAACAGGACACACGAGCAGACCCTGTCACTTTGGCTCTCAGCCTTTTCCTTTGTCTGTAAAGAGGGAACATGCCTGGAACCTCCTACGGTGCTTTTCTCGGCCCTAGCAGACTGCAGTTCAAAACATGCTAAACGTCCAGCAATAACTCCCAAAGTAAAGAAGCTAGGCCTGAAAGGCATAGCTCGTCTGAAACCTCCTAACAGGATACACGAGCAGACCCTGTCACTTTGGCTCTCAGCCTTTTCCTTTGCCTGGAAAGAGGGAACATGCCTGGAACCTCCTACGGTGCTTTTCTCGGCCCTAGCAGACTGCAGTTCAAAACATGCTAAACGTCCAGCAATAACTCCCAAAGTAAAGAAGCTAGGCCTGAAAGGCATAGCTTGTCTGAAACCCCCTAACAGGACACACGAGCAGACCCTGTCACTTTGGCTCTCAGCCTTTTCCTTTGCCTGGAAAGAGGGAACATGCCTGGAACCTCCTACGGTGCTTTTCTCGGCCCTAGCAGACTGCAGGTCACAACATGCTAAACGTCCAGCAATAACTCCCAAAGTAAAGAAGCTAGGCCTGAAAGGCATAGCTTGTCTGAAACCTCCTAACAGGACACACGAGCAGACCCTGTCACTTTGGCTCTCAGCCTTTTCCTTTGCCTGGAAAGAGGGAACATGCCTGGAACCTCCTACGGTGCTTTTCTCGGCCCTAGCAGACTGCAGTTCAAAAAATGCTAAACGTCCAGCAATAACTCCCAAAGTAAAGGAGCGAGGCCTGAAAGGCATAGCTTGTCTGAAACCTCCTAACAGGACACACGAGCAGACCCTGTCACTTTGGCTCTCAGCCTTTTCCTTTGCCTGGAAAGAGGGAACATGCCTGGAACCCACTACGGTGCTTTTCTCGGCCCTAGCAGACTGCAGGTCACAACATGCTAAACGTCCAGCAATAACTCCAAAAGTAAAGAAGCTAGGCCTGAAAGGCATAGCTTGTCTGAAACCTCCTAACAGGACACACGAGCAGACCCTGTCACTTTGGCTCTCAGCCTTTTCCTTTGCCTGGAAAGAGGGAACATGCCTGAAACCTCCTTAGGTGCATTTCTCTGCCCTAGGAGACATCAGTTCAAAACATGCTAAACGTCCAGCAATAACTCCCAAAGTAAAGAAGCTAGGCCTGAAAGGCATAGCTCGTCTGAAACCTCCTAACAGGACACACGAGCAGACCCTGTCACTTTGGCTCTCAGCCTTTTCCTTTGCCTGGAAAGAGGGAACATGCCTGGAACCTCCTACGGTGCTTTTCTCGGCCCTAGCAGACTGCAGTTCAAAACATGCTAAACGTCCAGCAATAACTCCCAAAGTAAAGAAGCTAGGCCTGAAAGGCATAGCTTGTCTGAAACCTCCTGACAGGACACACGAGCAGACCCTGTCACTTTGGCTCTCAGCCTTTTCCTTTGCCTGGAAAGAGGGAACATGCCTGGAACCTCCTACGGTGCTTTTCTCGGCCCTAGCAGACTGCAGTTCAAAACATGCTAAACGTCCAGCAATAACTCCCAAAGTAAAGAAGCTAGGCCTGAAAGGCATAGCTCGTCTGAAACCTCCTAACAGGACACACGAGCAGACCCTGTCACTTTGGCTCTCAGCCTTTTCCTTTGCCTGGAAAGAGGGAACATGCCTGGAACCTCCTACGGTGCTTTTCTCGGCCCTAGCAGACTGCAGTTCAAAACATGCTAAACGTCCAGCAATAACTCCCAAAGTAAAGAAGCTAGGCCTGAAAGGCATAGCTTGTCTGAAACCCCCTAACAGGACACACGAGCAGACCCTGTCACTTTGGCTCTCAGCCTTTTCCTTTGCCTGGAAAGAGGGAACATGCCTGGAACCTCCTACGGTGCTTTTCTCGGCCCTAGCAGACTGCAGTTCAAAACATGCTAAACGTCCAGCAATAACTCCCAAAGTAAAGAAGCTAGGCCTGAAAGGCATAGCTTGTCTGAAACCTCCTAACAGGACACACAGGCAGACCCTGTCACTTTGGCTCTCAGCCTTTTCCTTTGCCTGGAAAGAGGGAACATGCCTGGAACCTCCTACGGTGCTTTTCTCGGCCCTAGCAGACTGCAGTTAAAAACATGCTAAACGTCCAGCAATAACTCCCAAAGTAAAGAAGCTAGGCCTGAAAGGCATAGCTTGTCTGAAACCTCCTAACAGGACACACGAGCAGACCCTGTCACTTTAGCTCTCAGCCTTTTCCTTTGCCTGGAAAGAGGGAACATGCCTGGAACCTCCTACGGTGCTTTTCTCGGCCCTAGCAGACTGCAGTTCAAAACATGCTAAAAGTCCAGCAATAACTCCCAAAGTAAAGAAGCTAGGCCTGAAAGGCATAGCTTGTCTGAAACCTCCTGACAGGACACACGAGCAGACCCTGTCACTTTGGCTCTCAGCCTTTTCCTTTGCCTGGAAAGAGGGAACATGCCTGGAACCTCCTACGGTGCTTTTCTCGGCCCTAGCAGACTGCAGTTCAAAACATGCTAAACGTCCAGCAATAACTCCCAAAGTAAAGAAGCTAGGCCTGAAAGGCATAGCTTGTCTGAAACCTCCTAACAGGACACACGAGCAGACCCTGTCACTTTGGCTCTCAGCCTTTTCCTTTGCCTGGAAAGAGGGAACATGCCTGGAACCTCCTACGGTGCTTTTCTCGGCCCTAGCAGACTGCAGGTCACAACATGCTAAACGTCCAGCAATAACTCCCAAAGTAAAGAAGCTAGGCCTGAAAGGCATAGCTTGTCTGAAACCTCCTAACAGGACACACGAGCAGACCCTGTCACTTTGGCTCTCAGCCTTTTCCTTTGCCTGGAAAGAGGGAACATGCCTGGAACCTCCTACGGTGCTTTTCTCGGCCCTAGCAGACTGCAGTTCAAAACATGCTAAACGTCCAGCAATAACTCCCAAAGTAAAGAAGCTAGGCCTGAAAGGCATAGCTTGTCTGAAACCTCCTAACTGGACACACGAGCAGACCCTGTCACTTTGGCTCTCAGCCTTTTCCTTTGCCTGGAAAGAGGGAACATGCCTGGAACCTCCTACGGTGCTTTTCTCGGCCCTAGCAGACTGCAGGTCACAACATGCTAAACGTCCAGCAATAACTCCCAAAGTAAAGAAGCTAGGCCTGAAAGGCATAGCTTGTCTGAAACCTCCTAACAGGACACACGAGCAGACCCTGTCACTTTGGCTCTCAGCCTTTTCCTTTGCCTGGAAAGAGGGAACATGCCTGGAACCTCCTACGATGCTTTTTTAGGCCCTAGCAGACTGCAGTTCAAAACATGCTAAACGTCCAGCAATAACTCCCAAAGTAAAGAAGCTAGGCCTGAAAGGCATAGCTTGTCTGAAACCTCCTAACAGGACACACGAGCAGACCCTGTCACTTTGGCTCTCAGCCTTTTCCTTTGCCTGGAAAGAGGGAACATGCCTGGAACCTCCTACGGTGCTTTTCTCGGCCCTAGCAGACTGCAGTTCAAAACATGCTAAACGTCCAGCAATAACTCCCAAAGTAAAGAAGCTAGGCCTGAAAGGCATAGCTCGTCTGAAACCTCCTAACAGGACACACGAGCAGACCCTGTCACTTTGGCTCTCAGCCTTTTCCTTTGCCTGGAAAGAGGGAACATGCCTGGAACCTCCTACGGTGCTTTTCTCGGCCCTAGCAGACTGCAGTTCAAAACATGCTAAACGTCCAGCAATAACTCCCAAAGTAAAGAAGCTAGGCCTGAAAGGCATAGCTTGTCTGAAACCTCCTAACAGGACACACGAGCAGACCCTGTCACTTTGGCTCTCAGCCTTTTCCTTTGCCTGGAAAGAGGGAACATGCCTGGAACCTCCTACGGTGCTTTTCTCGGCCCTAGCAGACTGCAGGTCACAACATGCTAAACGTCCAGCAATAACTCCCAAAGTAAAGAAGCTAGGCCTGAAAGGCATAGCTTGTCTGAAACCTCCTAACAGGACACACGAGCAGACCCTGTCACTTTGGCTCTCAGCCTTTTCCTTTGCCTGGAAAGAGGGAACATGCCTGGAACCTCCTACGGTGCTTTTCTCGGCCCTAGCAGACTGCAGTTCAAAACATGCTAAACGTCCAGCAATAACTCCCAAAGTAAAGAAGCTAGGCCTGAAAGGCATAGCTTGTCTGAAACCTCCTAACTGGACACACGAGCAGACCCTGTCACTTTGGCTCTCAGCCTTTTCCTTTGCCTGGAAAGAGGGAACATGCCTGGAACCTCCTACAGTGCTTTTCTCGGCCCTAGCAGACTGCAGGTCACAACATGCTAAACGTCCAGCAATAACTCCCAAAGTAAAGAAGCTAGGCCTGAAAGGCATAGCTTGTCTGAAACCTCCTAACAGGACACACGAGCAGACCCTGTCACTTTGGCTCTCAGCCTTTTCCTTTGCCTGGAAAGAGGGAACATGCCTGGAACCTCCTACGATGCTTTTTTCGGCCCTAGCAGACTGCAGTTCAAAACATGCTAAACGTCCAGCAATAACTCCCAAAGTAAAGAAGCTAGGCCTGAAAGGCATAGCTTGTCTGAAACCTCCTAACAGGACACACGAGCAGACCCTGTCACTTTGGCTCTCAGCCTTTTCCTTTGCCTGGAAAGAGGGAACATGCCTGGAACCTCCTACGGTGCTTTTCTCGGCCCTAGCAGACTGCAGTTCAAAACATGCTAAACGTCCAGCAATAACTCCCAAAGTAAAGAAGCTAGGCCTGAAAGGCATAGCTTGTCTGAAACCTCCTAACAGGACACACGAGCAGACCCTGTCACTTTGGCTCTCAGCCTTTTCCTTTGCCTGGAAAGAGGGAACATGCCTGGAACCTCCTACGGTGCTTTTCTCGGCCCTAGCAGACTGCAGGTCACAACATGCTAAACGTCCAGCAATAACTCCCAAAGTAAAGAAGCTAGGCCTGAAAGGCATAGCTTGTCTGAAACCTCCTAACAGGACACACGAGCAGACCCTGTCACTTTGGCTCTCAGCCTTTTCCTTTGCCTGGAAAGAGGGAACATGCCTGGAACCTCCTACGGTGCTTTTCTCGGCCCTAGCAGACTGCAGGTCACAACATGCTAAACGTCCAGCAATAACTCCCAAAGTAAAGAAGCTAGGCCTGAAAGGCATAGCTTGTCTGAAACCTCCTAACAGGACACACGAGCAGACCCTGTCACTTTGGCTCTCAGCCTTTTCCTTTGCCTGGAAAGAGGGAACATGCCTGGAACCTCCTACGGTGCTTTTCTCGGCCCTAGCAGACTGCAGTTCAAAACATGCTAAACGTCCAGCAATAACTCCCAAAGTAAAGAAGCTAGGCCTGAAAGGCATAGCTTGTCTGAAACCTCCTAACTGGACACACGAGCAGACCCTGTCACTTTGGCTCTCAGCCTTTTCCTTTGCCTGGAAAGAGGGAACATGCCTGGAACCTCCTACAGTGCTTTTCTCGGCCCTAGCAGACTGCAGGTCACAACATGCTAAACGTCCAGCAATAACTCCCAAAGTAAAGAAGCTAGGCCTGAAAGGCATAGCTTGTCTGAAACCTCCTAACAGGACACACGAGCAGACCCTGTCACTTTGGCTCTCAGCCTTTTCCTTTGCCTGGAAAGAGGGAACATGCCTGGAACCTCCTACGATGCTTTTTTCGGCCCTAGCAGACTGCAGTTCAAAACATGCTAAACGTCCAGCAATAACTCCCAAAGTAAAGAAGCTAGGCCTGAAAGGCATAGCTTGTCTGAAACCTCCTAACAGGACACACGAGCAGACCCTGTCACTTTGGCTCTCAGCCTTTTCCTTTGCCTGGAAAGAGGGAACATGCCTGGAACCTCCTACGGTGCTTTTCTCGGCCCTAGCAGACTGCAGTTCAAAACATGCTAAACGTCCAGCAATAACTCCCAAAGTAAAGAAGCTAGGCCTGAAAGGCATAGCTTGTCTGAAACCTCCTAACAGGACACACGAGCAGACCCTGTCACTTTGGCTCTCAGCCTTTTCCTTTGCCTGGAAAGAGGGAACATGCCTGGAACCTCCTACGGTGCTTTTCTCGGCCCTAGCAGACTGCAGGTCACAACATGCTAAACGTCCAGCAATAACTCCCAAAGTAAAGAAGCTAGGCCTGAAAGGCATAGCTTGTCTGAAACCTCCTAACAGGACACACGAGCAGACCCTGTCACTTTGGCTCTCAGCCTTTTCCTTTGCCTGGAAAGAGGGAACATGCCTGGAACCTCCTACGGTGCTTTTCTCGGCCCTAGCAGACTGCAGTTCAAAACATGCTAAACGTCCAGCAATAACTCCCAAAGTAAAGAAGCAAGGCCTGAAAGGCATAGCTTGTCTGAAACCTCCTAACAGGACACACGAGCAGACCCTGTCACTTTGGCTCTCAGCCTTTTCCTTTGCCTGGAAAGAGGGAACATGCCTGGAACCTCCTACGGTGCTTTTCTCGGCCCTAGCAGACTGCAGGTCACAACATGCTAAACGTCCAGCAATAACTCCCAAAGTAAAGAAGCTAGGCCTGAAAGGCATAGCTCGTCTGAAACCTCCTAACAGGACACACGAGCAGACCCTGTCACTTTGGCTCTCAGCCTTTTCCTTTGCCTGGAAAGAGGGAACATGCCTGGAACCTCCTACGGTGCTTTTCTCGGCCCTAGCAGACTGCAGTTCAAAACATGCTAAACGTCCAGCAATAACTCCCAAAGTAAAGAAGCTAGGCCTGAAAGGCATAGCTCGTCTGAAACCTCCTAACAGGACACACGAGCAGACCCTGTCACTTTGGCTCTCAGCCTTTTCCTTTGCCTGGAAAGAGGGAACATGCCTGGAACCTCCTACGGTGCTTTTCTCGGCCCTAGCAGACTGCAGTTCAAAACATGCTAAACGTCCAGCAATAACTCCCAAAGTAAAGAAGCTAGGCCTGAAAGGCATAGCTTGTCTGAAACCTCCTAACAGGACACACGAGCAGACCCTGTCACTTTGGCTCTCAGCCTTTTCCTTTGCCTGGAAAGAGGGAACATGCCTGGAACCTCCTACGGTGCTTTTCTCGGCCCTAGCAGACTGCAGTTCAAAACATGCTAAACGTCCAGCAATAACTCCCAAAGTAAAGAAGCTAGGCCTGAAAGGCATAGCTTGTCTGAAACCTCCTAACAGGACACACGAGCAGACCCTGTCACTTTGGCTCTCAGCCTTTTCCTTTGCCTGGAAAGAGGGAACATGCCTGGAACCTCCTACGGTGCTTTTCTCGGCCCTAGCAGACTGCAGGTCACAACATGCTAAACGTCCAGCAATAACTCCCAAAGTAAAGAAGCTAGGCCTGAAAGGCATAGCTTGTCTGAAACCTCCTAACAGGACACACGAGCAGACCCTGTCACTTTGGCTCTCAGCCTTTTCCTTTGCCTGGAAAGAGGGAACATGCCTGGAACCTCCTACGGTGCTTTTCTCGGCCCTAGCAGACTGCAGTTCAAAACATGCTAAACGTCCAGCAATAACTCCCAAAGTAAAGAAGCAAGGCCTGAAAGGCATAGCTTGTCTGAAACCTCCTAACAGGACACACGAGCAGACCCTGTCACTTTGGCTCTCAGCCTTTTCCTTTGCCTGGAAAGAGGGAACATGCCTGGAACCTCCTACGGTGCTTTTCTCGGCCCTAGCAGACTGCAGGTCACAACATGCTAAACGTCCAGCAATAACTCCCAAAGTAAAGAAGCTAGGCCTGAAAGGCATAGCTCGTCTGAAACCTCCTAACAGGACACACGAGCAGACCCTGTCACTTTGGCTCTCAGCCTTTTCCTTTGCCTGGAAAGAGGGAACATGCCTGGAACCTCCTACGGTGCTTTTCTCGGCCCTAGCAGACTGCAGTTCAAAACATGCTAAACGTCCAGCAATAATTCCCAAAGTAAAGAAGCTAGGCCTGAAAGGCATAGCTCGTCTGAAACCTCCTAACAGGACACACGAGCAGACCCTGTCACTTTGGCTCTCAGCCTTTTCCTTTGCCTGGAAAGAGGGAACATGCCTGGAACCTCCTACGGTGCTTTTCTCGGCCCTAGCAGACTGCAGTTCAAAACATGCTAAACGTCCAGCAATAACTCCCAAAGTAAAGAAGCTAGGCCTGAAAGGCATAGCTTGTCTGAAACCTCCTAACAGGACACACGAGCAGACCCTGTCACTTTGGCTCTCAGCCTTTTCCTTTGCCTGGAAAGAGGGAACATGCCTGGAACCTCCTACGGTGCTTTTCTCGGCCCTAGCAGACTGCAGTTCAAAACATGCTAAACGTCCAGCAATAACTCCCAAAGTAAAGAAGCTAGGCCTGAAAGGCATAGCTTGTCTGAAACCTCTTAACAGGACACACGAGCAGACCCTGTCACTTTGGCTCTCAGCCTTTTCCTTTGCCTGGAAAGAGGGAACATGCCTGGAACCTCCTACGGTGCTTTTCTCGGCCCTAGCAGACTGCAGTTCAAAACATGCTAAACGTCCAGCAATAACTCCCAAAGTAAAGAAGCTTGGCCTGAAAGGCATAGCTTGTCTGAAACCTCCTAACAGGACACACGAGCAGACCCTGTCACTTTGGCTCTCAGCCTTTTCCTTTGCCTGGAAAGAGGGAACATGCCTGGAACCTCCTACGGTGCTTTTCTCGGCCCTAGCAGACTGCAGTTCAAAACATGCTAAACGTCCAGCAATAACTCCCAAAGTAAAGAAGCTAGGCCTGAAAGGCATAGCTTGTCTGAAACCTCCTAACAGGACACACGAGCAGACCCTGTCACTTTGGCTCTCAGCCTTTTCCTTTGCCTGGAAAGAGGGAACATGCCTGGAACCTCCTACGGTGCTTTTCTCGGCCCTAGCAGACTGCAGTTCAAAACATGCTAAACGTCCAGCAATAACTCCCAAAGTAAAGAAGCGAGGTTTGAAAGGCATAGCTTGTCTGAAACCTCCTAACAGGACACACGAGCAGACTCTGTCACTTTGGCTCTCAGCCTTTTCCTTTGCCTGGAAAGAGGGAACATGCCTGGAACCTCCTACGGTGCTTTTCTCGGCCCTAGCAGACTGCAGTTCAAAACATGCTAAACGTCCAGCAATAACTCCCAAAGTAAAGAAGCTAGGCCTGAAAGGCATAGCTCGTCTGAAACCTCCTAACAGGACACACGAGCAGACCCTGTCACTTTGGCTCTCAGCCTTTTCCTTTGCCTGGAAAGAGGAAACATGCCTGGAACCTCCTACGGTGCTTTTCTCGGCCCTAGCAGACTGCAGTTCAAAACATGCTAAACGTCCAGCAATAACTCCCAAAGTAAAGAAGCTAGGCCTGAAAGGCATAGCTTGTCTGAAACCTCCTAACAGGACACACGAGCAGACCCTGTCACTTTGGCTCTCAGCCTTTTCCTTTGCCTGGAAAGAGGGAACATGCCTGGAACCTCCTACGGTGCTTTTCTCGGCCCTAGCAGACTGCAGTTCAAAACATGCTAAACGTCCAGCAATAACTCCCAAAGTAAAGAAGCTAGGCCTGAAAGGCATAGCTTGTCTGAAACCTCCTAACAGGACACACGAGCAGACCCTGTCACTTTGGCTCTCAGCCTTTTCCTTTGCCTGGAAAGAGGGAACATGCCTGGAACCTCCTACGGTGCTTTTCTCGGCCCTAGCAGACTGCAGTTCAAAACATGCTAAACGTCCAGCAATAACTCCCAAAGTAAAGAAGCTTGGCCTGAAAGGCATAGCTTGTCTGAAACCTCCTAACAGGACACACGAGCAGACCCTGTCACTTTGGCTCTCAGCCTTTTCCTTTGCCTGGAAAGAGGGAACATGCCTGGAACCTCCTACGGTGCTTTTCTCGGCCCTAGCAGACTGCAGGTCACAACATGCTAAACGTCCAGCAATAACTCCCAAAGTAAAGAAGCTAGGCCTGAAAGGCATAGCTTGTCTGAAACCTCCTAACAGGACACACGAGCAGACCCTGTCACTTTGGCTCTCAGCCTTTTCCTTTGCCTGGAAAGAGGGGAACATGCCTGGAACCTCCTACGGTGCTTTCCTCGGCCCTAGCAGACTGCAGTTCAAAACATGCTAAACGTCCAGCAATAACTCCCAAAGTAAAGAAGCTAGGCCTGAAAGGCATAGCTTGTCTGAAACCTCCTAACAGGACACACGAGCAGACCCTGTCACTTTGGCTCTCAGCCTTTTCCTTTGCCTGGAAAGAGGGAACATGCCTGGAACCTCCTACGGTGCTTTTCTCGGCCCTAGCAGACTGCAGGTCACAACATGCTAAACGTCCAGCAATAACTCCCAAAGTAAAGAAGCTAGGCCTGAAAGGCATAGCTTGTCTGAAACCTCCTAACAGGACACACGAGCAGACCCTGTCACTTTGGCTCTCAGCCTTTTCCTTTGCCTGGAAAGAGGGAACATGCCTGGAACCTCCTACGGTGCTTTTCTCGGCCCTAGCAGACTGCAGTTCAAAACATGCTAAACGTCCAGCAATAACTCCCAAAGTAAAGAAGCTAGGCCTGAAAGGCATAGCTTGTCTGAAACCTCCTAACTGGACACACGAGCAGACCCTGTCACTTTGGCTCTCAGCCTTTTCCTTTGCCTGGAAAGAGGGAACATGCCTGGAACCTCCTACAGTGCTTTTCTCGGCCCTAGCAGACTGCAGGTCACAACATGCTAAACGTCCAGCAATAACTCCCAAAGTAAAGAAGCTAGGCCTGAAAGGCATAGCTTGTCTGAAACCTCCTAACAGGACACACGAGCAGACCCTGTCACTTTGGCTCTCAGCCTTTTCCTTTGCCTGGAAAGAGGGAACATGCCTGGAACCTCCTACGATGCTTTTTTCGGCCCTAGCAGACTGCAGTTCAAAACATGCTAAACGTCCAGCAATAACTCCCAAAGTAAAGAAGCTAGGCCTGAAAGGCATAGCTTGTCTGAAACCTCCTAACAGGACACAAGAGCAGACCCTGTCACTTTGGCTCTCAGCCTTTTCCTTTGCCTGGAAAGAGGGAACATGCCTGGAACCTCCTACGGTGCTTTTCTCGGCCCTAGCAGACTGCAGTTCAAAACATGCTAAACGTCCAGCAATAACTCCCAAAGTAAAGAAGCTAGGCCTGAAAGGCATAGCTCGTCTGAAACCTCCTAACAGGACACACGAGCAGACCCTGTCACTTTGGCTCTCAGCCTTTTCCTTTGCCTGGAAAGAGGGAACATGCCTGGAACCTCCTACGGTGCTTTTCTCGGCCCTAGCAGACTGCAGTTCAAAACATGCTAAACGTCCAGCAATAACTCCCAAAGTAAAGAAGCTAGGCCTGAAAGGCATAGCTTGTCTGAAACCTCCTAACAGGACACACGAGCAGACCCTGTCACTTTGGCTCTCAGCCTTTTCCTTTGCCTGGAAAGAGGGAACATGCCTGGAACCTCCTACGGTGCTTTTCTCGGCCCTAGCAGACTGCAGTTCAAAACATGCTAAACGTCCAGCAATAACTCCCAAAGTAAAGAAGCTAGGCCTGAAAGGCATAGCTTGTCTGAAACCTCTTAACAGGACACACGAGCAGACCCTGTCACTTTGGCTCTCAGCCTTTTCCTTTGCCTGGAAAGAGGGAACATGCCTGGAACCTCCTACGGTGCTTTTCTCGGCCCTAGCAGACTGCAGTTCAAAACATGCTAAACGTCCAGCAATAACTCCCAAAGTAAAGAAGCTTGGCCTGAAAGGCATAGCTTGTCTGAAACCTCCTAACAGGACACACGAGCAGACCCTGTCACTTTGGCTCTCAGCCTTTTCCTTTGCCTGGAAAGAGGGAACATGCCTGGAACCTCCTACGGTGCTTTTCTCGGCCCTAGCAGACTGCAGGTCACAACATGCTAAACGTCCAGCAATAACTCCCAAAGTAAAGAAGCTAGGCCTGAAAGGCATAGCTTGTCTGAAACCTCCTAACAGGACACACGAGCAGACCCTGTCACTTTGGCTCTCAGCCTTTTCCTTTGCCTGGAAAGAGGGAACATGCCTGGAACCTCCTACGGTGCTTTTCTCGGCCCTAGCAGACTGCAGTTCAAAACATGCTAAACGTCCAGCAATAACTCCCAAAGTAAAGAAGCTAGGCCTGAAAGGCATAGCTTGTCTGAAACCTCCTAACTGGACACACGAGCAGACCCTGTCACTTTGGCTCTCAGCCTTTTCCTTTGCCTGGAAAGAGGGAACATGCCTGGAACCTCCTACGGTGCTTTTCTCGGCCCTAGCAGACTGCAGTTCAAAACATGCTAAACGTCCAGCAATAACTCCCAAAGTAAAGAAGCGAGGTTTGAAAGGCATAGCTTGTCTGAAACCTCCTAACAGGACACACGAGCAGACTCTGTCACTTTGGCTCTCAGCCTTTTCCTTTGCCTGGAAAGAGGGAACATGCCTGGAACCTCCTACGGTGCTTTTCTCGGCCCTAGCAGACTGCAGTTCAAAACATGCTAAACGTCCAGCAATAACTCCCAAAGTAAAGAAGCTAGGCCTGAAATGCATAGCTTGTCTGAAACCTCCTAACAGGACACACGAGCAGACCCTGTCACTTTGGCTCTCAGCCTTTTCCTTTGCCTGGAAAGAGGGAACATGCCTGGAACCTCCTACGGTGCTTTTCTCGGCCCTAGCAGACTGCAGTTCAAAACATGCTAAACGTCCAGCAATAACTCCCAAAGTAAAGAAGCTAGGCCTGAAAGGCATAGCTTGTCTGAAACCTCCTAACAGGACACACGAGCAGACCCTGTCACTTTGGCTCTCAGCCTTTTCCTTTGCCTGGAAAGAGGGAACATGCCTGGAACCTCCTACGGTGCTTTTCTCGGCCCTAGCAGACTGCAGTTCAAAACATGCTAAACGTCCAGCAATAACTCCCAAAGTA
>JAKCOZ010001040.1:0-26118 GCA_022605955.1 Rallus limicola
GGCCCTACCTTTAGTGTAGGCCCTACCTTAAGTATAGGCCCTACCTTAAGTGTAGGCCCTACCTTAAACCCCTCATGTAGGCCTGTCCCACTTGAAAGGCTCACGTAGGCCTTACCCTTAAGTATAGGCCCTACCTTACGTATAGGCCCTACCTTAAGTATAGGCCCTACCTTAAGTGTAGGCCCTACCTTAAACCCCTCATGTAGGCCTGTCCCACTTGACAGGCCTCACGTAGGCCTTACCTTACGTATAGGCCCTACTTTAGGTATAGGCCTTACCTTAAGTGTAGGCCCTACCTTAAACCCCTCATGTAGGCCTGTCCCACTTGAAAGGCCTCACGAAGGCCTTACCTTAAGTATAGGCCCTACCTTAAGTATAGGCCCTACCTTAAGTGTAGGCCCTACCTTAAGTATAGGCCCTACCTTAAGTGTAGGCCCTACCTTAAACCCCTCATGTAGGCCTGTCCCACTTGAAAGGGCCTCACGTAGGCCTTACCTTAAGTATAGGCCCTACCTTAAGTATAGGCCCTACCTTAAGTGTAGGCCCTACCTTAAGTATAGGCCCTACCTTAAGTGTAGGCCCTACCTTAAACCCCTCATGTAGGCCTGTCCCACTTGAAAGGCCCTCACGTAGGCCTTACCTTAAGTATAGGCCCTACCTTAAGTATAGGCCCTACCTTAAGTGTAGGCCCTACCTTAAGTATAGGCCCTACCTTAAGTGTAGGCCCTACCTTAAACCCCTCATGTAGGCCTGTCCCACTTGATAAGGCCTCACGTAGGCCTTACCTTACGTATAGGCCCTACCTTAAGTATAGGCCCTACCTTAAGTATAGGCCCTACCTTAAGTGTAGGCCCTACCTTAAACCCCTCATGTAGGCCTTGTCCCACTTGAAAGGCCTCACGTAGGCCTTACCTTAAGTGTAGGCCCTACCTTAAGTGTAGGCCCTACCATAAACCCTGAGCGGGCCCATCCCACATCCCCTCCCCCTTCCCCCCACCCCCCAACCCCCCACCCTCACCCCCACCCCCACCCCAACCCCCCACCCCAAACCCCACGTACTGCAGAAGGCGGCGGTGCGCCAGGGCCTGAGGCGCACACCCTGGGCCTGACAGGCGGTGACGTAGGCGGCGATGGAGCTACAGACGGTCTCCTGGTGACCCTTGTAGAGACAGGTGTCGAAGAGACAGTCGGAGAAGTAAGGGGCGGGGTCCAGGACGCCATGACAGGCGGCGAAGGGGCCTTTCTTCTTCACCAGGAGCCCGCAGTGCTTGTCCCCCCTGTACAGGCGTTTCTCCTGCTCGGTGCAGACGTTACAACCGCCGGCGGCGTCACCCGTGCCGGTAGTGGCCTCACAACCGTCCCAACACCCGGGGGACGTCAGATACTTTCCAGGAATGGGCGAATTGGGTGACGTTGGGCGCCTGTTGCCCGTCAGGCAGAGCGAAGTCGTCGCCGGGGTCGCCGTTGGCGTTGCCGCACAGGCCGCAGACGGCCTGGGTGTAGGTGCCGGGAGGATGACGCGGGCGTAGCTGTACCAGTCGAAGGTGACGGTGAGGCCGAAGTCGGTCTTGATGAAGCCGTGGAGGCCGCTGGTGTAGGCCTGGAGCCGGTCCGAGTGGCTGAAGGGCAGCTCCACCAACAGGCCGTTCACCTGGAAAAGGGGGAACAACCGGGTGACTGAGACCACCGAGGACACGGGAAGGCCTGGGAAGGCAACCTGATGCCACCCAATGAGCTTGGAGACCACCCAATGAGCTTGGAGACCATCCAACCGTCACCAGAGGAGCTTGAAACCCACCCAACTGTCACTGGAACACCTTGAAACCCACCCAACAGCCACTGGAACACCTTGAAACCCACCCAACCGTCATCAGAGGAGCTTGAAACCCACCCAACCATCACTGGAACACCTTGAAACCCACAGAACAGCCACTGGAACACCTTGAAACCCACCCAACTGTTACTGGAACACCTTGAAACCCACCCAACCACAAGTGGAGGAGATTGAAACCCACCCAACAGCCACTGGAACACCTTGAAACCCACCCAACCACCAGTGGGGGAGCTTGAAACTCAACCAACAGCCACTGGAACACCTTGAATCCCACCCAACCCACCACCAGAGGACCCCACAACCCAACCCAACCCCCACCCAACTGCCCAACAACCCAAATCAGCTCCTCATTCTCCTTCCTCTACCTTGAGCTTCTGGGGGTGTTGCTGGCTGAGGCCGAGGGTGACGTTGTAGACCTTCAGCGTCACCTCTTTGGTGTAGGAGACCCACCCAACCTCCACTGGAGGAGCTTGAAACCCACCCAACCCCCACTGGAGGAGCTTGAAACCCACCCAACCACTACCAGAGGACCTTGAAACCCACTCAACCTCCACTGGAGGAGCTTGAAACCCACCCACCCACCACTGAACACCTTGAAACCCACCCAACCAGCCACTGGAACACCTTGAAATCCACCCACCCACCACTGGAACACCTTGAAACCCACCAACTGTTACTGGAACACCTTGAAACCCACCCAACTGTTACTGGAACACCTTGAAACCCACCCAACCACCACTGGAACACCTTGAAACCCACCCAACCATCACTGGAACACCTTGAAACCAACGCAACAGCCACTGGAACACCTTGAAACCCACCCAACCATCACTGGAACACCTTGAAACCCAGCCAACCGCCACTGGAACACCTGGAAACCCACCCAACCACCACTGGAACACCTGGAAACCCACCCAACCATCACTGGAACACCTTGAAACCCACCCAACCTCCACTGGAGGAGCTTGAAACCCACCCAACCATCACCAGAGGAGCTTGAAACCACCAACCTCCACTGGAACACCTTGAAACCCACCCAACCACCACTGGAACACCCTGAAACCCACCCAACCACCAGTGGAGGAGCTTGAAACTCAACCAACAGCCACTGGAACACCTTGAAACCCACCCAACCACCAGTGGAGGAGCTTGAAACCCACCCAACAGCCACTGGAACACCTTGAAACCCACCCAACCACCACTGGAACACCTTGAAACCCACCCAACCATCACTGGAACACCTTGAAACCCACCCAAACCATCACCAGAGGAGCTTGAAACCCACACAACCATCACTGGAACACCTTGAAACCCACCCAACAGCCACTGAACACCTTGAAACCCACCCAACTGTTACTGGAACACCTTGAAACCCACCCAACCACAAGTGGAGGAGATTGAAACCCACCCAACAGCCACTGGAACACCTTGAAACCCACCCAACCACCAGTGGAGGAGCTTGAAACCCACCCAACAGCCACTGGAACACCTTGAAACCCACCCAACCATCACTGGAACACCTTGAAACCCACCCAACCATCACTGGAACACCTTGAAACCCACCCAACCTCCACTGGAGGAGCTTGAAACCCACCCAACCATCACCGAAGGAGCTTGAAACCCACCCAACCACCACTGGAAGAGCTTGAAACCCACCCAACAGCCACTGGAACACCTTGAAACCCACCCAACAGCCACTGGAGGAGCTTGAAACCCACCCAACAGCCACTGGAACACCTTGAAACCCACCCAACAGCCACTGGAACACCTTGAAACCCACCCAACCATCACTGGAACACCTTGAAACCCACCCAACCATCACTGGAGGAGCTTGAAACCCACCCACCCACAACTGGAACACCTTGAAACCCACCCAACCACCACTGGAGGAGCTTGAAACCCACCCAACCATCACTGGAACACCTTGAAACCCACCCAACAGCCACTGGAACACCTTGAAATCCACCCACCCACCACTGGAACACCTTGAAACCCACCCAACTGTTACTGGAACACCTTGAAACCCACCCAACTGTTACTGGAACACCTTGAAACCCACCAACCACCACTGGAACACCTTGAAACCCACCCAACCATCACTGGAACACCTTGAAACCAACGCAACAGCCACTGGAACACCTTGAAACCCACCCAACCATCACTGGAACACCTTGAAACCCAGCCAACCGCCACTGGAACACCTGGAAACCCACCCAACCACCACTGGAACACCTGGAAACCCACCCAACCATCACTGGAACACCTTGAAACCCACCCAACCTCCACTGGAGGAGCTTGAAACCCACCCAACCATCACCAGAGGAGCTATGAAACCCACCCAACCTCCACTGGAACACCTTGAAACCCACCCAACCACCACTGGAACACCCTGAAACCCACCCAACCACCAGTGGAGGAGCTTGAAACTCAACCAACAGCCACTGGGAACACCTTGAAACCCACCCAACCACCAGTGGAGGAGCTTGAAACCCACCCAACAGCCACTGGAACACCTTGAAACCCACCCAACCACCACTGGAACACCTTGAAACCCACCCAACCATCACTGGAACACCTTGAAACCCACCCAACCATCACCAGAGGGAGCTTGAAACCCACACAACCATCACTGGAACACCTTGAAACCCACCCAACAGCCACTGGAACACTTGAAAACCCACCCAACTGTTACTGGAACACCTTGAAACCCACCCAACCACAAGTGGAGGAGATTGAAACCCACCCAACAGCCACTGGAACACCTTGAAACCACCCAACCACCAGTGGAGGAGCTTGAAACCCACCCAACAGCCACTGGAACACCTTGAAACCCACCCAACCATCACTGGAACACCTTGAAACCCACCCAACCATCACTGGAACACCTTGAAACCCACCCAACCTCCACTGGAGGAGCTTGAAACCCACCCAACCATCACCAGAGGAGCTTGAAACCCACCAACCACCACTGGAAGAGCTTGAAACCCACCCAACAGCCACTGGAACACCTTGAAACCCACCCAACAGCCACTGGAGGAGCTTGAAACCCACCCAACAGCCACTGGAACACCTTGAAACCCACCCAACAGCCACTGGAACACCTTGAAACCCACCCAACCATCACTGGAACACCTTGAAACCCACCCCAACCATCACTGGAGGAGCTTGAAACCCACCCACCCACAACTGGAACACCTTGAAACCCACCCAACCACCACTGGAGGAGCTTGAAACCCACCCAACCATCACTGGAACACCTTGAAACCCACCCAACCCACTACCAGAGGCAGCTTGAAACCCACCCAACCATCACTGGAAGAGCTTGAAACCCACCCAACAGCCACTGGAACACCTTGAATCCCACCCATCCACTAGCAGAGGACCTTGCAACCCACCCAACCACCACTGGAACACCTTGAAACCCACCCAACCGTCACCAGAGGAGCTTGAAACCCACCCAACTGTCACTGGAACACCTTGAAACCCACCCAACCGTCACCAGAGGAGCTTGAAACCCACCCAACAGCCACTGGAACACCTTGAAACCCCACCCAACTGTTACTGGAACACCTTGAAACCCACCCAACCACCAGTGGGGGAGCTTGAAACTCAACCAACAGCCACTGGAACACCTTGAAACCCACCCAACCCACCACTGGAACACCCTTGAATCCCACCCAACCACCACCAGAGGACCCCACAACCCAACCCAACCCCCACCCAACTGCCCAACAACCCAAATCATCTCCTCATTCTCCTTCCTCTACCTTGAGCTTCTGGGGGTGTTGCTGGCTGAGGCCGAGGGTGACGTTGTAGACCTTCAGCGTCACCTCTTTGGTGTAGGAGACGGCTCGGCTGCCCGGTTGTTGTTCTCCACGGTGACTTGGAAAGGGGTGAGGGTTGGGTGGGGGGTGCAGAGGGCGGCCAGCTGGTAGACACAGGTGCCCATGAAGTCGTAGCGACGCCCGTCGAAGGTGCTGTAGTGGGGGTCGCCGGTGGCTACACACACCGAGCGGCTGTTGGCCACGCACCGCCGCACGCCCTTCACCGTCGCGCACACCTCGCCTGCCTTACAACCTTCCTCTTCCTTGCAAACCACCAGGCCCGACTCCGGGTCACACCTACACCGCGACTGACAAGCGAATCGGCCCAAAACACCTGGCCGGGGGTGTAGTAGCGACCGTCGTGGGTACAACCGCAGCTGCTCAGCTCCACGCACCGGTCGCCGCTGAGGATGTAACCTGGGTTACAGGCGCAGGTCTCCACGCAGGGGTAGGTACAGGCGGTAGGGGGCTTCTGGGTTGGTACAGGTAGCCGGACAGGCGGTGCCACAGGCTTCGTAGTGGCTGTTGGGTGGGCAGGGGAGGGCTGGGATGGGAGGGAAAGGAGACAATGAGAGAGGGGGGGGGTGGGGAGGGGGTGGGGGTGTTGGGGGTGAGGGTGGGGGTGGGGGTGGGAGGGATGGAGGGGTTGGGGGTAGGAGGGATGGAGGGGGTGGGGGGGGTGGAAGGGATGGAGGGGGTGGGGGGGGTGAGGGGGGTGGGGGGAGTGGGGGGTGGGGGTGGGGGGTGGAGGTGGGAGGTATGGAAGGGGTGGGGGGGGGTGGGGTGGTGGGAGTGGGGGTGGAAGGGATGGAGGGGGTGGGGCGGGTGGGGGGGATGGAGGGGGTGGGGGGTGGGGGTGAGGGTGGGGGTGGGGGTGGGAGGGGGTGGGGGGTTGGGGTGAGGGGGTGGGGGTTAGGGTGGGGGGTGGGAGAGAAGGGGGGGTGGGGGGGATGGAGGGGGTGGGGGGTGTGGGAGGGATGGAGGGGGTGGTGGGGGTGGGGGGGGGTGGGGTGGGGGTGGGGGTGGGAGGGGGTGGGAGGGATAGAGGGGGTGGGGGGGGTGGGGGGGTAGGGGGTGGGGGCTGGGGGTGTGAGGGATGGAGGAGGTGGGGGGAGTGGGGGGTGGGGTTGGGGGATGGGGATAGGGGGAGGGATAGAGGGGGTGGGGGTTGGGGGTGGGAGGGGGTGGGGGGGGTGGGGGGATGGAGGGGGTGGTGGGGGTGGCGGGTGGGTTGGGGTGGGGAGGGATGGAGGGGGTGGTGGGGGTGAGGGGTGGGGGGTGGGGGTTGGAGGAATGGAGAGGGTGGGGGGGTGGGGGGATGGAAGGGGTGTGGGGGTGGTGGGTGGTGGGGGTGGGGGTGGTGGGTGTTGGGGGTGGGGGTGGGGGTGGGAGGGATGGTGGGGGTGGGGGGGGTAGGGGGGTGGGGGG
Source organism: Rallus limicola (assembly GCA_022605955.1). Lineage (NCBI taxonomy): Eukaryota > Metazoa > Chordata > Aves > Gruiformes > Rallidae > Rallus > Rallus limicola. Next base: position 7,087 of record JAKCOZ010001040.1, read on the forward strand.
ATGGAGGGGGTGGTGGGGGTGGGGAGTGGTGGGTGTTGGGGGTGGGGGGGTGAGGGGGGTGGGGGTGGGGGTGGGGGTGGGGGTGGGAGGGATGGAAGGGGTGGGGGGTGGGAGGGGGTGGGGGGGGTTGGGGTTGGGGGTGGGGTGGGGGTGGGGGGGGTGGAGGGGGGTGGTGGGGGTGGGGGAAGAGGAGGAGGAAGAGGAGGCTGTGGCAGGAAGAGGAAGCTGAGTGTGATGGAGGAGGAAGAGGAAGCTGAGCAGGAGAGGAAGCTGAGCAGGAAGGAGGAGGAAGAGGAGGCTGAGCAGGAAGAGGAAGCTGAGCAGGAAGGAGGAGGAAGAGGAAGCTGAGCAGGAAGAGGAAGCTGAGCAGGAAGGAGGAGGAAAAGGAGCTGAGCAGGAAGAGGAAGCTGAGCAGGAAGGAGGAGGAAGAGGAAGCTGATCAGGAAGAGGAAGCTGAGCAGGGAGGAGGAGGAGAGGAGGCTGAGCAGGAAGGAGGAGGAAGAGGAGGCTGAGCAGGAAGAGGAAGCTGAGCAGGAAGGAGGAGGTAGAGGAAGCTGAGGAGGAAGAGGAAGCTGAGCAGGAAGAGGAAGCTGAGCAGGAAGGAGGAGGAAGAGGAAGCCAAGCAGGAAGAGGAAGCTGAGCAGAAAGAGGAAGCTGAGCAGGAAGAGGAAGCTGAGTGTGATGGAGAGGAAGAGGAAGCTGAGCAGGAAGAGGAAGCCTGAGCAGGAAGGAGCAGGAAGAGGAAGCTGAGCAGAAGAGGAAGCTGAGTGTGATGGAGAAGGAAGAGGAAGCTGAGCAAGAAGAGGAAGCTGGGCAGGAAGAGGAAGCTGAGCAGGAAGGAGGAGGAAGAGGAAGCTGAGCAGGAAGAAGGATGAGGAAGCCAAGCAGGAAGACGAGGCTGAGCAGGAAGAGGAAGCTGAGTGTGATGGAGGAGGAAAAGAAGGCCAAGGAAGAGGAAGAGGAGGCTGAGCAGGAGAGGAAGCTGAGTGTGATGGAGAAGGAAGAGGAAGCTGAGCAAGAAGAGGAAGCTGAGCAGGAAGAGGAAGCTGAGCAGGAAGGAGGAGGAAGAGGAAGCTGAGCAGGAAGAGGAAGCTGAGCAGGAAGGAGGAGGAAGAGGAAGCTGAGCAGGAAGAGGAAGCTGAGCAGGAAGAGGAAGCTGAGCAGGAAGGAGGAGGAAGAGGAAGCTGAGCAGGAAGAGGAAGCTGAGGCAGGAAGGAGGGAGGAAGTAGGAAGCTGAGCAGGAAGAGGAAGCTGAGCAGGAAGAGGAAGCTGAGCAGGAAGGATGAGGAAGAGGAGGCTGAGCAGGAAAAGGAATTTGAGTGTGATGGAGGAGGAAGAGGAGCTGAGCAGGAAGGAGGAGGAAGAGGAAACTGAGTGTGATGGGAGGAGGAAGAGGAAGCTGAGCAGGAAGAGGAAGCTGAGCAGGAAGAGGAAGCTGAGCAGAAGAGAAGCTGAGCAGGATGGAGGAAGAGGAGGACGAGGAGGAGAAGGAGCCCGAGCAGGAAGGAGGCGGAAGAGGAGGAAGTAGGAGCAAGGAAGGAGGAAAGGAGGAGGAAGGAGGAAGAGGAAGAGGAAGTAGGAAGCAGGAAGCAGGAAGCTGTGTCTCACGGCATCCCGCCGGCTCCCTCCAGTCCCCCGGCGCCGCCCCCCTGTCCTGCAGGCGGCCGCGTAGGCCTCCAGCGCCTGGCACAGGAGGAGGAAGAGGAGCTGAGCAGGAAGGGAAGCTGAGCAGGAGGAGGAGGAAGAGGAAGCTGAGCAGAAGAGGAAAGCTGAGCAAGAAGAGGAAGCTGAGCTGGAAGGAGTAGGAAGAGGAAGCTGAGCAGGAAGAGGAAGCTGAGCAGGAAGGAGGATGAGGAGGCTGAGCAGGAAAAAGTAGGAAGAGGAAGCTGAGCAGGAAGAAGGAGGAGGAAGCCAAGCAGGAAGAGGAGGCTGAGCAGGAAGAGGAAGCTGAGTGTGATGGAGAGGAAAAGAAGGCCGAGCAGGAAGGAGGAGGAAGAGGAGGCTGAGCAGGAATAGGAATTTGAGTGTGATGGAGGAGGAAGAGAAAGCTGAGCAGGAAGAGGAAGCTGAGCAGGAAGAGGAAGCTGAGCAGGAAGGAGGAGGAAGAGGAGGCTGAGCAAGAAGAGGAGCTCAGCAGGAAGGAGGAGGAAAAGGAGGCTAAGCAGGAAGAGGAATTTAAGTGTGATGGAGGAGGAAGAGGAAGCTGAGCAGGAAGGAGGAGGAAGAGGAAGCTGAGCAGAATGAAGGAGGAGGAGGAAGCCAGCAGGAAGAAGAATTTGAGTGTGATGGAGGAGGAAGAGGAAGCCAAGCAGGAAGAGGAAGCTGAGCAGGAAGAGGAAGCTGAGCAGGAAGGATGAGGAAGAATAGGCCGAGCAGGATGAGGAGCTGAGCAGGAAGAGGAAGCTGAGCAGGAAGAAGGAGGAAGAGGAGGCTGAGCAGGAAATGGAATTTGAGTGTGATGGAGGAGGAAAAGGAAGCTGAGCAGGAAGAGGAAGCTGAGCAGGAAGGAGGAGGAAGAGGAAGCTGAGCAGGAAGAGGAAGCGGAGCAAAAAGGAGGTGGAAGAGGAGCTGAGCAGGAAGAGGAAACTGAGCAGGAAGAGGAGGCCGAGCAGGAAGGAGGAGGAAGAGGAGGCTGAGTAGGAACAGGAATTTGAGTGTGATGGAGGAGAAGAGGAAGCTGAGCAGGAAGGAGGAGGAAGAGGAAGCTGAGCAGGAAGAGGAAGCTGAGCAGGAAGGAGGAGGAAGAGGAAGCTGAGCAGAATGAAGGAGGAGGAGGAAGCCAAGCAGGAAGAAGAATTTGAGTGTGATGGAGGAGGAAAAGAAGGCCGAGCAGGAAGGAGGAGGAAGAGGAGGCTGAGCAGGAAGAGGAAGCTGAGTGTGATGGAGGAGGAAGAGGAAGCTGAGCAGGAAGAGGAAGCTGAGCAGGAAGGAGGAGGAAGAGGAGGAACTAGGAGGAGAGGAGCCCGAGCAGGAAGGAGGAGGCTGAGCAGGAAGTTGGAGCATGGAAAAAGGAGGAGGAAGAGGAAGAGGAAGGCGAAGAGGAAGTAGGAAGCAGGAAGCAGGAAGCAGGAAGCTGTGTCTCACGGCATCCCGCCGGCTCCCTCCAGTCCCCCGGCGCCGGCCCCCTGTCCCTGCAGGGTGGCCGCGTAGGCCTCCAGCGCCTGGCACAGGAGGAGGAAGAGGGAGGCTGAGCAGGAAGAGGAAGCTGAGCAGGAAGGAGGAGGAAGAGGAAGCTGAGCAGGAAGAGGAGGAAGAGGAGGCTGAGCAGGAAGGAGGAGGAAGAGGAGGCTGAGCAGGAAGGAGGAGGAAGAGGAGGCTGAGCAGGAAGAGGAAGCTGAGAAGAAGGAAGAGGAAGAGGAGGCTGAGCAGGAAGAGGAAGCTGAGCAGGAAGGAGGAGGAAGGGGAATCCAAGCAGGAAGAGGAAGCTGATCAGGAAGAGGAAGCTGAGCAGGAAGAGGAAGCTGAGTGTGATGGAGAAGGAAGAGGAAGCTGAGCAGGAAGAGGAAGCTGAGCAGGAAGAGGAAGCTGAGCAGGAAGAAGGAGGAAGAGGAAGCTGAGCAGGAAGAGGAAGATGAGGAGGAGGAAAAGGAAGCTATGAGCAGGAAGAGGAAGCTGAGCAGGAAGGAGGAGGAAGAGGGGCTGAGCAGGAAGAGGAAGCTGAGGAGGAAGGAGGAAGCTGAGCAGGAAGAGGAAGCTGAGCAGGAAGGAGGAGGAAGAGGAGGAACTAGGAGGAGAAGGAGCCCGAGCAGGAACGAGGAGGAAGAGGAGGAAGTTGGATCAAGGAAGAAGGAAGAGGAGGAAGAAGAGGAAGGAAGGAGGAAGAGGAAGCAGGAAGCAGGAAGAAGGAAGCTGTGTCTCACGGCATCCCGCCGGCTCCCTCCAGTCCCCCGGCGCCGCCCCCCTGTCCCTGCAGGCGGCCGCGTAGGCCTCCAGCGCCTGGCACAGGAGCAGGAAGAGGAGGCTGAGCAGGAAGAGGAAGCTGAGGAGGAAGGAGGAGGAAGAGGAGGCTGAGCAGGAAGAGGAATTTGAGTGTGATGGAGGAGGAAGAGGAAGCTGAGCAGGAAGAGGAAGCTGAGCAGGAAGAGGAAGCTGAGCAGGGAGGAGGAGGAAGAGGAGGCTGAGCAGGAAGAGGAAGCTGAGCAGGAAGGAGGAGGAAGAGGAGGCTGAGCAGGAAGAGGAAGCTGAGCAGGAAGGAGTAGGAAGAGGAAGCTGAGCAGGAAGGAGGAAGAAAGAGGAGGCTGAGCAGGAAGGAGGAGGAGGAAGCCAAGCAGGAAGAGGAATTTGAGTGTGATGGTGGAGGAAGAGGAGGCCTAGCAGGAAGAGGAAGCTGAGCAGGAAGGAGGAGGAAGAGGAAGCTGAGCAGGAAGAGGAAGCTGAGCAGGAAGGAGGAGGAAGAGGAGGCTGAGCAGGAAGAGGAAGCTGAGCAGGAAGGAGGAGGAAGAGGAGGCTGAGCAGGAAGGAGGAGGAAGAGGAGGCTGAGCAGGAAGAGGAAGCTGAGCAGGAAGGAGGAGGAAGAGGAGGCTGAGCAGGAAGGAGGAGGAAGAGGAGGCTGAGCAGGAAGAGGAAGCTGAGCAGGAAGGAGGAGGAAGAGGAGGAACTAGGAGGAGAAGGAGCCCGAGCAGGAAGGAGGAGGAAGAGGAGGAAGTTGGATCAAGGAAGAAGGAAGAGGAAGGAGGAAGAGGAAGTAGGAAGCAGGAAGTAGGAAGCAGGAAGCTGTGTCTCACGGCATCCCGCCGGCTCCCTCCAGTCCCCCGGCGCCGCCCCCCTGTCCCTGCAGGCGGCCGCGTAGGCCTCCAGCGCCTGGCACAGGAGGAGGAAGAGGAGGCTGAGCAGGAAGAGGAAGCTGAGCAGGAAGGAGGAGGAAGAGGAGGCTGAGCAGGAAAGAGGAGGAAGAGGAGGCTGAGCAGGAAGAGGAAGCTGAGCAGGAAGGAGGAGGAAGAGGAGGCTGAGCAGGAAGAGGAAGCTGAGCAGGAAGAGGAAGCTGAGCAGGAAGGAGGAAGAAGAGGAGGCTGAGCAGGAAGAGGAAGCTGAGCAGGAAGGAGGAGGAAGAGGAAGCTGAGCAGGAAGAGGAAACTGAGCAGGAAGGAGGAGGAAGGGGAAGCTGAGCAGGAAGAGGAGGCCGAGCAGGAAGGAGGAGGAAGAGGAGGCTGAGTAGGAACAGGAATTTGAGTGTGATGGAGGAGGAAGAGAAAGCTGAGCAGGAAGAGGAAGCAGAGCAGGAAGGAGGAGGAAAAGGAGGCTGAGCAGGAAGGAGGAGGAAGAGGAGGCTGAGCAGGAAGGAGGAGGAAGAGGAAGCTGAGCAGGAAGAGGAAGCTGAGCAGGAAGAGGAAGCTGAGCAGGAAGGAGGAGGAAGAGGAAGCTGAGCAGGAAGAGGAAGCTGAGCAGGAAGAGGAAGCTGAGCAGGAAGGAGGAGGAAGAGGAGGCTGAGCAGGAAGAGGAAGCTGAGTGTGATGGAGGAGGAAGAGGAAGCTGAGCAGGATGGAGGAGGAAGAGGAGGCTGAGCAGGAAGAGGAAGCTGAGCAAGAAGGAGGAGGAAAAGGAGGCTGAGCAGGAAGGAAGAGGAGGCTGAGCAGGAAGAGGAAGCTGAGCAGGAAGAGGAAGCTGAGCAGGAAGAGGAAGCTGAGCAGGAAGGAGGAGGAAGAGGAGGCTGAGCAGGAAGAGGAAGCTGAGCAGGAAGAGGAAGCTGAGCAGGAAGAGGAAGCTGAGCAGGAAGGAGGAGGAAGAGGAGGCTGAGCAGGAAGAGGAATTTGAGTGTGATGGAGGAGGAAGAGGAAGCTGAGCAGGAAGAGGAAGCTGAGCAGGAAGAAGGAGGAGGAAGCCAAGCAGGAAGAGGAATTTGAGTGTGATGGAGGAGGAAGAGGAAGCTGAGCAAGAAGAGGAAGCTGAGCAGGAACAGGAAGCTGAGCAGGAAGAGGAAGCTGAGCAGGAAGGAGGAGGAAGAGGAGGCCGAGCAGGAAGAGGAAGCTGAGTGTGATGGAGGAGGAAAAGGAAGCTGAGCAGGAAGAGGAAGCTGAGCAGGAAGGAGGAGGAAGAGGAGGCTGAGCAGCAAGAGGAAGCTGAGCAGGAAGAGGAAGCTGAGCAGGAAGGAGGAGAAAGAGGAGCAACGAGGAGGAGAAGGAGCCCGAGCAGGAAGGAGGAGGAAGAGGAGGAAGTTGGATCAAGGAAGAAGGAAGAGGAAGGCAGAAGAGGAAGAGGAAGTAGGAAGCAGGAAGCAGGAAGCAGGAAGCTGTGTCTCACGGCATCCCGCCGGCGCCCTCCAGTCCCCCGGGGCCGCCCCCCTGTCCCTGCAGGTGGCCGCGTAGGCCTCCAGCGCCTGGCACAGGAGGAGGAAGAGGAGGCTGAGCAGGAAGAGGAAGCTGAGCAGGAAAAAGGAGGAGGAAGAGGAGGCTGAGCAGGAAGAGGAATTTGAGTGTGATGGAGGAGGAAGAGGAAGCTGAGCAAGAAGAGGAAGCTGGGCAGGAAGAGGAAGCTGAGCAGGAAGGAGGAGGAAGAGGAAGCTGAGCAGGAAGAGGAAGCTGAGCAGGAAGAGGAAGCTGAGCAGGAAGGAGGAGGAAGAGGAGGCTGAGCAGGAAGAAAAAGCTGAGTGTGATGGAGGAGGAAGAGGAAGCTGAGCAGGATGGAGGAGGAAGAGGAGGCTGAGCAGGAAGGAGGAAGAAGAGGAGGCTGAGCAGGAAGAGGAGGCTGAGCAGGAAGAGGAAGCTGAGCAAGAAGGAGGAGGAAAAGGAGGCTGAGCAGGAAGGAAGAGGAAGCTGAGCAGGAAGAGGAAGCTGAGCAGGAAGGAGGAGGAAGAGGAGGCTGAGCAGGAAGAGGAATTTGAGTGTGATGGAGGAGGAAGAGGAAGCTGAGCAGGAAGAGGAAGCTGAGCAGGAAGAAGGAGGAGGAAGCCAAGCAGGAAGAGGAATTTGAGTGTGATGGTGGAGGAAGAGGAAGCTGAGCAGGAAGGAGGAGGAAGAGGAGGCTGATCAGGAAGAGGAAGCTGAGCAGGAAGGAGGAGGGAGCCAAGCAGGAAGAGGAAGCTGAGTGTGAAGGAGAAGGAAGAGGAAGCTGAGCAAGAAGAGGAAGCTGAGCAGGAAGAGGAAGCTGAGCAGGAAGAGGAAGCTGAGCAGGAAGGAGGAGGAAAAGGAGCCCAAGCAGGAAGGAGGAGGAAGAGGAGGCCGAGCAGGAAGAGGAATTTGAGTGTGATGGAGGAGGAAGAGGAAGCTGAGCAGGAAGAGGAAGCTGAGCAGGAAGAGGAAGCTGAGCAGGAAGGAGAAGGAAGAGGAGGCTGAGCAGGAAGAGGAAGCTGAGCAGGAAGAGGAAGCTGAGCAGGAAGAGGAAGCTGAGCAGGAAGGAGGAGGAAGAGGAGGAACGAGGAGGAGAAGGAGCCCGAGCAGGAAGGAGGAGGAAGAGGAGGAAGTTGGAACAAGGAAAAAGGAGGAGGAAGAGGAAGGAGGAAGAGGAAGCAGGAAGCAGGAAGTAGGAAGCAGGAAGCTGTGTCTCACGGCATCCCGCCGGCTCCCTCCAGTCCCCCGGCGCCGCCCCCCTGTCCCTGCAGGCGGCCGCGTAGGCCTCCAGCGCCTGGCACAGGAGGAGGAAGAGGAGGCTGAGCAGGAAGAGGAAGCTGAGCAGGAAGGAGGAGGAAGAGGAAGCTGAGCAGGAAAGAGGAGGAAGAGGAGGCTGAGCAGGAAGGAGGAGGAAGGAGGAGGCTGAGCAGGAAGAGGAAGCTGATCAGGAAGAGGAAGCTGAGCAGGAAGAGGAAGCTGAGCAGGAAGGAGGAGGAAGAGGAAGCCAAGCAGGAAGAGGAAGATGATCAGGAAGAGGAAGCTGAGCAGGAAGAGGAAGCTGAGTGTGATGGAGAAGGAAGAGGAAGCTGAGCAGGAAGAGGAAGCTGAGCAGGAAGAGGAAGCTGAGCAGGAAGGAAGAGGAAAAGGAGGAACTAGGAGGAGAAGGAGCCCGAGCAGGAACGAGGAGGAAGAGGAGGAAGTTGGAACAAGGAAAAAGGAGGAGGAGGAGGATAAAGAGGAAGCAGGAAGGAGGAAGAGGAAGTAGGAAGCAGGAAGCAGGAAGCAGGAAGCTGTGTCTCACGGCATCCCGCCGGCTCCCTCCAGTCCCCCGGCGCCGCCCCCCTGTCCCTGCAGGCGGCCGCGTAGGCCTCCAGCGCCTGGCACAGGAGGAGGAAGAGGAGGCTGAGCAGGAAGAGGAAGCTGGGCAGGAAGGAGGAGGAAGAGGAGGCTGAGCAGGAAGGAGGAGGAAGAGGAGGCTGAGCAGGAAGAGGAAGCTGAGCAGGAAGAGGAAGCTGAGCAGGAAAAAGGAGGAGGAAGAGGAGGCTGAGGAGGAAGGAGGAGGAAGAGGAGGCCGAGCAGGAAGAGGAAGCTGAGTGTGATGGAGGAGGAAGAGGAAGCTGAGCAGGAAGAGGAAGCTGAGCAGGAAGGAAGAGGAAGAGGAAGCTGAGCAGGAAAGAGGAGGAAGAGGAGGCTGAGCAGGAAGAGGAAGCTGAGCAGGAAAAAGGAGGAAGAGGAAGCTGAGCAGGAAGAGGAAGCGGAGCAAAAAGGAGGTGGAAGAGGAAGCTGAGCAGGAAGAGGAAACTGAGCAGGAAGGAGGAGGAAGGGGAAGCTGAGCAGGAAGAGGAAGCTGAGCAGGAAGAGGAAGCTGAGCAGGAAGGAGGAGGAAGAGGAGGCTGAGCAGGAAGAGGAAGCTGAGCAGGAAGGAGGAGGAAGAGGAAGCTGAGCAGGAAGGAGGAAGAAAGAGGAGGCTGAGCAGGAAGGAGGAAGAGGAAGCTGAGCAGGAAGAGGAATCTGAGCATGAAGAAGGAGGAAGAGGAGGCTGAGCAGGAAGAGGAAGCTGAGCAGGAAGGAGGAGGAAAAGGAGGCCGAGCAGGATGAAGGAGGAGGATGAAGCCAAGCAGGAAGAGGAAGCTGAGCAGGAAGGAGGAGGTAGAGGAAGCTGAGCAGGAAGAGGAAGCTGAGGAGGAGGAAGAGGAGGCTGAGCAGGAAGGAGGAGGAAGAGGAGGCTGAGCAGCAAGAGGAAGCTGAGCAGGAAGAGGAAGCTGAGCAGGAAGGAGGAGGAAGAGGAGGCTGAGCAGCAAGAGGAAGCTGAGCAGGAAGAGGAAGCTGAGCAGGAAGGAGGAGGAAGAGGAGGCTGAGCAGCAAGAGGAAGCTGAGCAGGAAGAGGAAGCTGAGCAGGAAGGAGGAGAAAGAGGAGCAACGAGGAGGAGAAGGAGCCCGAGCAGGAAGGAGGAGGAAGAGGAGGAAGTAGGAGCAAGGAAGGAGGAAAAGGAGGAGGAAGGAGGAAGGAGGAAGAGGAAGTAGGAAGCAGGAAGCAGGAAGCAGGAAGCTGTGTCTCACGGCATCCCGCCGGCGCCCTCCAGTCCCCCGGCGCCGCCCCCCTGTCCCTGCAGGTGGCCGCGTAGGCCTCCAGCGCCTGGCACAGGAGGAGGAAGAGGAGGCTGAGCAGGAAGAGGAAGCTGAGCAGGAAGGAGGAGGAAGAGGAGGCTGAGCAGGAAGAGGAAGCGGAGCAAAAAGGAGGTGGAAGAGGAAGCTGAGCAGGAAGAGGAAACTGAGCAGGAAGGAGGAAGAAGGGGAAGCTGAGCAGGAAGAGGAGGCCGAGCAGGAAGGAGGAGGAAGAGGAGGCTGAGTAGGAACAGGAATTTGAGTGTGATGGAGGAGGAAGAGGAAGCTGAGCAGGAAGGAGGAGGAAGAGGAAGCTGAGCAGGAAGAGGAGGCCGAGCAGGAAGGAGGAGGAAGAGGAGGCTGAGTAGGAACAGGAATTTGAGTGTGATGGAGGAGGAAGAGGAAACTGAGCAGGAAGGAGGAGGAAGGGGAAGCTGAGCAGGAAGAGGAGGCCGAGCAGGAAGGAGGAGGAAGAGGAGGCTGAGCAGGAAGAGAAATTTGAGTGTGATGGAGGAGGAAGATGAAGCTGAGCAGGAAGAGGAAGCTGAGCAGGAAGGAGGAGGAAGAGGAGGCTGAGCAGGAAGAGGAAGCTGAGTGTGATGGAGGAGAAGGAGCCCAAGCAGAAAGGAGGAGGAAGAGGAAGCTGAGCAGGAAGAGGAAGCTGAGCAGGAAGAGGAAGCTGAGCAGGAAGAGGAAGCTGAGCAGGAAGGAGGAGAAAGAGGAGCAACGAGGAGGAGAAGGAGCCCGAGCAGGAAGGAGGAGGAAGAGGAGGAAGTAGGAGCAAGGAAGGAGGAAGAGGAGGAAGAAGAGGAAGGAGGAAGAGGAAGTAGGAAGCAGGAAGCAGGAAGCAGGAAGCTGTGTCTCACGGCATCCCGCCGGCTCCCTCCAGTCCCCCGGCGCCGCCCCCCTGTCCCTGCAGGTGGCCGCGTAGGCCTCCAGCGCCTGGCACAGGAGGAGGAAGAGGAGGCTGAGCAGGAAGGAGGAGGAAGAGGAGGCTGAGCAGGAAGAGGAAGCGGAGCAAAAAGGAGGTGGAAGAGGAAGCTGAGCAGGAAGAGGAAACTGAGCAGGAAGGAGGAGGAAGGGGAAGCTGAGCAGGAAGAGGAGGCCGAGCAGGAAGGAGGAGGAAGAGGAGGCTGAGTAGGAACAGGAATTTGAGTGTGATGGAGGAGGAAGAGAAAGCTGAGCAGGAAGAGGAAGCAGAGCAGGAAGGAGGAGGAAAAGGAGGCTGAGCAGGAAGGAGGAGGAAGAGGAGGCTGAGCAGGAAGGAGGAGGAAGAGGAAGCTGAGCAGGAAGAGGAAGCTGAGCAGGAAGAGGAAGCTGAGCAGGAAGGAGGAGGAAGAGGAAGCTGAGCAGGAAGAGGAAGCTGAGCAGGAAGAGGAAGCTGAGCAGGAAGGAGGAGGAAGAGGAGGCTGAGCAGGAAGAGGAAGCTGAGTGTGATGGAGGAGGAAGAGGAAGCTGAGCAGGATGGAGGAGGAAGAGGAGGCTGAGCAGGAAGAGGAAGCTGAGCAAGAAGGAGGAGGAAAAGGAGGCTGAGCAGGAAGGAAGAGGAGGCTGAGCAGGAAGAGGAAGCTGAGCAGGAAGAGGAAGCTGAGCAGGAAGAGGAAGCTGAGCAGGAAGGAGGAGGAAGAGGAGGCTGAGCAGGAAGAGGAAGCTGAGCAGGAAGAGGAAGCTGAGCAGGAAGAGGAAGCTGAGCAGGAAGGAGGAGGAAGAGGAGGCTGAGCAGGAAGAGGAATTTGAGTGTGATGGAGGAGGAAGAGGAAGCTGAGCAGGAAGAGGAAGCTGAGCAGGAAGAAGGAGGAGGAAGCCAAGCAGGAAGAGGAATTTGAGTGTGATGGAGGAGGAAGAGGAAGCTGAGCAAGAAGAGGAAGCTGAGCAGGAACAGGAAGCTGAGCAGGAAGAGGAAGCTGAGCAGGAAGGAGGAGGAAGAGGAGGCCGAGCAGGAAGAGGAAGCTGAGTGTGATGGAGGAGGAAAAGGAAGCTGAGCAGGAAGAGGAAGCTGAGCAGGAAGGAGGAGGAAGAGGAGGCTGAGCAGCAAGAGGAAGCTGAGCAGGAAGAGGAAGCTGAGCAGGAAGGAGGAGAAAGAGGAGCAACGAGGAGGAGAAGGAGCCCGAGCAGGAAGGAGGAGGAAGAGGAGGAAGTTGGATCAAGGAAGAAGGAAGAGGAAGGCAGAAGAGGAAGAGGAAGTAGGAAGCAGGAAGCAGGAAGCAGGAAGCTGTGTCTCACGGCATCCCGCCGGCGCCCTCCAGTCCCCCGGGGCCGCCCCCCTGTCCCTGCAGGTGGCCGCGTAGGCCTCCAGCGCCTGGCACAGGAGGAGGAAGAGGAGGCTGAGCAGGAAGAGGAAGCTGAGCAGGAAAAAGGAGGAGGAAGAGGAGGCTGAGCAGGAAGAGGAATTTGAGTGTGATGGAGGAGGAAGAGGAAGCTGAGCAAGAAGAGGAAGCTGGGCAGGAAGAGGAAGCTGAGCAGGAAGGAGGAGGAAGAGGAAGCTGAGCAGGAAGAGGAAGCTGAGCAGGAAGAGGAAGCTGAGCAGGAAGGAGGAGGAAGAGGAGGCTGAGCAGGAAGAAAAAGCTGAGTGTGATGGAGGAGGAAGAGGAAGCTGAGCAGGATGGAGGAGGAAGAGGAGGCTGAGCAGGAAGGAGGAAGAAGAGGAGGCTGAGCAGGAAGAGGAGGCTGAGCAGGAAGAGGAAGCTGAGCAAGAAGGAGGAGGAAAAGGAGGCTGAGCAGGAAGGAAGAGGAAGCTGAGCAGGAAGAGGAAGCTGAGCAGGAAGGAGGAGGAAGAGGAGGCTGAGCAGGAAGAGGAATTTGAGTGTGATGGAGGAGGAAGAGGAAGCTGAGCAGGAAGAGGAAGCTGAGCAGGAAGAAGGAGGAGGAAGCCAAGCAGGAAGAGGAATTTGAGTGTGATGGTGGAGGAAGAGGAAGCTGAGCAGGAAGGAGGAGGAAGAGGAGGCTGATCAGGAAGAGGAAGCTGAGCAGGAAGGAGGAGGGAGCCAAGCAGGAAGAGGAAGCTGAGTGTGAAGGAGAAGGAAGAGGAAGCTGAGCAAGAAGAGGAAGCTGAGCAGGAAGAGGAAGCTGAGCAGGAAGAGGAAGCTGAGCAGGAAGGAGGAGGAAAAGGAGCCCAAGCAGGAAGGAGGAGGAAGAGGAGGCCGAGCAGGAAGAGGAATTTGAGTGTGATGGAGGAGGAAGAGGAAGCTGAGCAGGAAGAGGAAGCTGAGCAGGAAGAGGAAGCTGAGCAGGAAGGAGAAGGAAGAGGAGGCTGAGCAGGAAGAGGAAGCTGAGCAGGAAGAGGAAGCTGAGCAGGAAGAGGAAGCTGAGCAGGAAGGAGGAGGAAGAGGAGGAACGAGGAGGAGAAGGAGCCCGAGCAGGAAGGAGGAGGAAGAGGAGGAAGTTGGAACAAGGAAAAAGGAGGAGGAAGAGGAAGGAGGAAGAGGAAGCAGGAAGCAGGAAGTAGGAAGCAGGAAGCTGTGTCTCACGGCATCCCGCCGGCTCCCTCCAGTCCCCCGGCGCCGCCCCCCTGTCCCTGCAGGCGGCCGCGTAGGCCTCCAGCGCCTGGCACAGGAGGAGGAAGAGGAGGCTGAGCAGGAAGAGGAAGCTGAGCAGGAAGGAGGAGGAAGAGGAAGCTGAGCAGGAAAGAGGAGGAAGAGGAGGCTGAGCAGGAAGGAGGAGGAAGGAGGAGGCTGAGCAGGAAGAGGAAGCTGATCAGGAAGAGGAAGCTGAGCAGGAAGAGGAAGCTGAGCAGGAAGGAGGAGGAAGAGGAAGCCAAGCAGGAAGAGGAAGATGATCAGGAAGAGGAAGCTGAGCAGGAAGAGGAAGCTGAGTGTGATGGAGAAGGAAGAGGAAGCTGAGCAGGAAGAGGAAGCTGAGCAGGAAGAGGAAGCTGAGCAGGAAGGAAGAGGAAAAGGAGGAACTAGGAGGAGAAGGAGCCCGAGCAGGAACGAGGAGGAAGAGGAGGAAGTTGGAACAAGGAAAAAGGAGGAGGAGGAGGATAAAGAGGAAGCAGGAAGGAGGAAGAGGAAGTAGGAAGCAGGAAGCAGGAAGCAGGAAGCTGTGTCTCACGGCATCCCGCCGGCTCCCTCCAGTCCCCCGGCGCCGCCCCCCTGTCCCTGCAGGCGGCCGCGTAGGCCTCCAGCGCCTGGCACAGGAGGAGGAAGAGGAGGCTGAGCAGGAAGAGGAAGCTGGGCAGGAAGGAGGAGGAAGAGGAGGCTGAGCAGGAAGGAGGAGGAAGAGGAGGCTGAGCAGGAAGAGGAAGCTGAGCAGGAAGAGGAAGCTGAGCAGGAAAAAGGAGGAGGAAGAGGAGGCTGAGGAGGAAGGAGGAGGAAGAGGAGGCCGAGCAGGAAGAGGAAGCTGAGTGTGATGGAGGAGGAAGAGGAAGCTGAGCAGGAAGAGGAAGCTGAGCAGGAAGGAAGAGGAAGAGGAAGCTGAGCAGGAAAGAGGAGGAAGAGGAGGCTGAGCAGGAAGAGGAAGCTGAGCAGGAAAAAGGAGGAAGAGGAAGCTGAGCAGGAAGAGGAAGCGGAGCAAAAAGGAGGTGGAAGAGGAAGCTGAGCAGGAAGAGGAAACTGAGCAGGAAGGAGGAGGAAGGGGAAGCTGAGCAGGAAGAGGAAGCTGAGCAGGAAGAGGAAGCTGAGCAGGAAGGAGGAGGAAGAGGAGGCTGAGCAGGAAGAGGAAGCTGAGCAGGAAGGAGGAGGAAGAGGAAGCTGAGCAGGAAGGAGGAAGAAAGAGGAGGCTGAGCAGGAAGGAGGAAGAGGAAGCTGAGCAGGAAGAGGAATCTGAGCATGAAGAAGGAGGAAGAGGAGGCTGAGCAGGAAGAGGAAGCTGAGCAGGAAGGAGGAGGAAAAGGAGGCCGAGCAGGATGAAGGAGGAGGATGAAGCCAAGCAGGAAGAGGAAGCTGAGCAGGAAGGAGGAGGTAGAGGAAGCTGAGCAGGAAGAGGAAGCTGAGGAGGAGGAAGAGGAGGCTGAGCAGGAAGGAGGAGGAAGAGGAGGCTGAGCAGCAAGAGGAAGCTGAGCAGGAAGAGGAAGCTGAGCAGGAAGGAGGAGGAAGAGGAGGCTGAGCAGCAAGAGGAAGCTGAGCAGGAAGAGGAAGCTGAGCAGGAAGGAGGAGGAAGAGGAGGCTGAGCAGCAAGAGGAAGCTGAGCAGGAAGAGGAAGCTGAGCAGGAAGGAGGAGAAAGAGGAGCAACGAGGAGGAGAAGGAGCCCGAGCAGGAAGGAGGAGGAAGAGGAGGAAGTAGGAGCAAGGAAGGAGGAAAAGGAGGAGGAAGGAGGAAGGAGGAAGAGGAAGTAGGAAGCAGGAAGCAGGAAGCAGGAAGCTGTGTCTCACGGCATCCCGCCGGCGCCCTCCAGTCCCCCGGCGCCGCCCCCCTGTCCCTGCAGGTGGCCGCGTAGGCCTCCAGCGCCTGGCACAGGAGGAGGAAGAGGAGGCTGAGCAGGAAGAGGAAGCTGAGCAGGAAGGAGGAGGAAGAGGAGGCTGAGCAGGAAGAGGAAGCGGAGCAAAAAGGAGGTGGAAGAGGAAGCTGAGCAGGAAGAGGAAACTGAGCAGGAAGGAGGAAGAAGGGGAAGCTGAGCAGGAAGAGGAGGCCGAGCAGGAAGGAGGAGGAAGAGGAGGCTGAGTAGGAACAGGAATTTGAGTGTGATGGAGGAGGAAGAGGAAGCTGAGCAGGAAGGAGGAGGAAGAGGAAGCTGAGCAGGAAGAGGAGGCCGAGCAGGAAGGAGGAGGAAGAGGAGGCTGAGTAGGAACAGGAATTTGAGTGTGATGGAGGAGGAAGAGGAAACTGAGCAGGAAGGAGGAGGAAGGGGAAGCTGAGCAGGAAGAGGAGGCCGAGCAGGAAGGAGGAGGAAGAGGAGGCTGAGCAGGAAGAGAAATTTGAGTGTGATGGAGGAGGAAGATGAAGCTGAGCAGGAAGAGGAAGCTGAGCAGGAAGGAGGAGGAAGAGGAGGCTGAGCAGGAAGAGGAAGCTGAGTGTGATGGAGGAGAAGGAGCCCAAGCAGAAAGGAGGAGGAAGAGGAAGCTGAGCAGGAAGAGGAAGCTGAGCAGGAAGAGGAAGCTGAGCAGGAAGAGGAAGCTGAGCAGGAAGGAGGAGAAAGAGGAGCAACGAGGAGGAGAAGGAGCCCGAGCAGGAAGGAGGAGGAAGAGGAGGAAGTAGGAGCAAGGAAGGAGGAAGAGGAGGAAGAAGAGGAAGGAGGAAGAGGAAGTAGGAAGCAGGAAGCAGGAAGCAGGAAGCTGTGTCTCACGGCATCCCGCCGGCTCCCTCCAGTCCCCCGGCGCCGCCCCCCTGTCCCTGCAGGTGGCCGCGTAGGCCTCCAGCGCCTGGCACAGGAGGAGGAAGAGGAGGCTGAGCAGGAAGGAGGAGGAAGAGGAGGCTGAGCAGGAAGAGGAAGCGGAGCAAAAAGGAGGTGGAAGAGGAAGCTGAGCAGGAAGAGGAAACTGAGCAGGAAGGAGGAGGAAGGGGAAGCTGAGCAGGAAGAGGAGGCCGAGCAGGAAGGAGGAGGAAGAGGAGGCTGAGTAGGAACAGGAATTTGAGTGTGATGGAGGAGGAAGAGGAAGCTGAGCAGGAAGGAGGAGGAAGAGGAAGCTGAGCAGGAAGAGGAAGCTGAGCAGGGAGGAGGAGGAAGAGGAGGCTGAGCAGGAAGAGGAAGCGGAGCAAAAAGGAGGTGGAAGAGGAAGCTGAGCAGGAAGAGGAAGCTGAGCAGGAAGGAGGAGGAAGAGGAAGCTGAGCAGAATGAAGGAAGAGGAGGAAGCCAAGCAGGAAGAAGAATTTGAGTGTGATGGAGGAGGAAAAGAAGGCCGAGCAGGAAGGAGGAGGAAGAGGAGGCTGAGCAGGAAGAGGAAGCTGAGCAGGAAGGAGGAGGAAGAGGAAGCTGAGCAGGAAGAGGAAGCTGAGCAGGAAGGAGGAGGAAGAGGAGGCTGAGCAGGAAGAGGAAGCTGAGTGTGATGGAGGAGGAAGAGGAAGCTGAGCAGGAACAGGAAGCTGAGCAGGAAGAGGAAGCTGAGCAGGAAGGAGGAGGAAGAGGAGGCCGAGCAGGAAGAGGAAGCTGAGTGTGATGGAGGAGGAAAAAGAAGCTGAGCAGGAAGAGGAAGCTGAGCAGGAAGAGGAAGCTGAGCAGGAAGGAGGAGGAAGAGGAGGCTGAGCAGGAAGAGGAGGCTGAGCAGGAAGGAGGAGGAAGAGGAGGCTGAGCAGGAAGAGGAAGCTGAGCAGGAAGAGGAAGCTGAGCAGGAAGGAGGAGGAAGAGGAGGCTGAGCAGGAAGAGGAATTTGAGTGTGATGTAGGAGGAAGAGGAAGCTGAGCAGGAAGAGGAAGCTGAGCAGGAGGGAGGAGGAGGAAGCCAAGCAGGAAGAGGAATTTGAGTGTGATGGAGGAGGAAGAGGAAGCTGAGCAAGAAGAGGAAGCTGAGCAGGAAGAGGAAGCTGAGCAGGAAGAGGAAGCTGAGCAGGAAGAGGAAGCTGAGCAGGAAGAGGAAGCTGAGCAGGAAGGAAGAGGAAAAGGAGGAACTAGGAGGAGAAGGAGCCCGAGCAGGAAGGAGGAGGAAGAGGAGGAAGTTGGATCAAGGAAGAAGGAAGAGGAAGGCGGAAGAGGAAGTAGGAAGTAGGAAGTAGGAAGCAGGAAGCAGGAAGCTGTGTCTCACGGCATCCCGCCGGCTCCCTCCAGTCCCCCGGCGCCGCCCCCCTGTCCCTGCAGGCGGCCGCGTAGGCCTCCAGCGCCTGGCACAGGAGGAGGAAGAGGAGGCTGAGCAGGAAGAGGAAGCTGGGCAGGAAGGAGGAGGAAGAGGAGGCTGAGCAGGAAGGAGGAGGAAGAGGAGGCTGAGCAGGAAGAGGAAGCTGAGCAGGAAGAGGAAGCTGAGCAGGAAGGAGGAAGAAGAGGAGGCTGAGCAGGAAGAGGAAGCTGAGCAGGAAGAGGAAGCTGAGCAGGAAGGAGGAGGAAGAGGAGGCTGAGCAGGAAGAGGAAGCTGAGCAGGAAGAGGAAACTGAGCAGGAAGGAGGAGGAAGGGGAAGCTGAGCAGGAAGAGGAGGCCGAGCAGGAAGGAGGAGGAAGAGGAGACTGAGTAGGAACAGGAATTTGAGTGTGATGGAGGAGGAAGAGTAAGCTGAGCAGGAAGAGGAAGCAGAGCAGGAAGGAGGAGGAAAAGGAGGCTGAGCAGGAAGAGGAAGCTGAGTGTGATGGAGAAGGAAGAGGAAGCTGAGCAAGAAGAGGAAGCTGAGCAGGAAGAGGAAGCTGAGCAGGAAGGAGGAGGAAGAGGAGGCTGAGCAGGAAGAGGAAGCTGAGCAGGAAGAGGAAGCTTAAGCAGGAAGGAGGACGAAGAGGAAGCTGAGCAGGAAGAGGAAGCTGAGCAGGAAGAGGAAGCTGAGACAGAAGGAGGAGGAACGGGAAGCTGAGCAGGAAGAGGAATTTGAGTGTGATGGAGGAGGGAAGAGGAAGCTGAGCAGGAAGAGGAAGCTGAGCAGGAAGAAGGAGGAGGAAGCCAAGCAGGAAGAGGAATTTGAGTGTGATGGTGGAGGAAGAGAAAGCTGAGCAGGAAGGAGGAGGAAGAGGAGGCTGATCAGGAAGAGGAAGCTGAGCAGGAAGGAGGAGGAAGCCAAGCAGGAAGAGGAAGCTGAGTGTGAAGGAGAAGGAAGAGGAAGCTGAGCAAGAAGAGGAAGCTGAGCAGGAAGGAGGAGGAAAAGGAGGCCGAGCAGGATGAAGGAGGAGGATGAAGCCAAGCAGGAAGAGGAAGCTGAGCAGGAAGGAGGAGGAAGAGGAAGCTGAGCAGGAAGAGGAAGCTGAGGAGGAGGAAGAGGAGGCTGAGCAGGAAGGAGGAGGAAGAGGAGGAAACTAGGAGGAGAAGGAGCCCGAGCAGGAAGGAGGAGGAAGAGGAGGAAGTTGGATCAAGGAAGAAGGAAGAGGAAGGCGGAAGAGGAAGTAGGAAGCAGGAAGCAGGAAGCAGGAAGCTGTGTCTCACGGCATCCCGCCGGCTCCCTCCAGTCCCCCGGCGCCGCCCCCCCTGTCCCTGCAGGCAGCCGCGTAGGCCTCCAGCGCCTGGCACAGGAGGAGGAAGAGGAGGCTGAGCAGGAAGAGGAAGCTGAGCAGGAAGAAGGGAGGAAGAGGAGGCTGAGCAGGAAAAGGAATTTGAGTGTGATGGAGGAGGAAAAGGAAGCTGAGCAGGAAGAGGAAGCTGAGCAGGAAGAGGAAGCTGAGCAGGAAGGAGGAGGAAGAGGAAGCTGAGCAGGAACAGGAAGCTGAGCAGGAAGAGGAAGCTGAGCAGGAAGGAGGAGGAAGAGGAAGCTGAGCAGGAACAGGAAGCTGAGCAGGAAGAGGAAGCTGAGCAGGAAGGAGGAGGAAGAGGAAGCTGAGCAGGAAGAGGAAGCTGAGCAGGAAGGAGGAGGAAGAGGAAGCTGAGCAGGAAGAGGAAGCTGAGCAGGAAGGAGGAGGAAGAGGAAGCTGAGCAGGAAGAGGAAGCTGAGCAGGAAGGAGGAAGAAGAGGAAGCTGAGCAGAATGAAGGAGGAGGAGGAAGCCAAGCAGGAAGAAGAATTTGAGTGTGATGGAGGAGGAAAAGAAGGCCGAGCAGGAAGGAGGAGGAAGAGGAGGCTGAGCAGGAAGAGGAATTTGAGTGTGATGGAGGAGGAAGAGGAGGCTGAGCAGGAAGAGGAAGCTGAGCAGGAAGAGGAAGCTGAGCAGGAAGGAGGAGGAAGAGGAGGAAGT